>CM031243.1:107451645-107641645 GCA_018340775.1 Taxus wallichiana var. yunnanensis
CAATAGAAGCATGAGTGTGCTTGGAAGCTTGGTAGGTCTGAGAAACATGATTGAATTTCAATAAAAGCAACAACATCTTTTAGTAAGAAGGCGAGTAATCTTGGAGATGGAGCTTGGCATTGTGAAAGATGATGACACTAAACTTGAAGTAGGCCGAGAAGGAAAGTGAAGAAGAGTTGTGTTACATGGTAGGTGTGTGTATTATCATGATTTGATTCGGTACAATCATGGAGTCATGTTGCAAGATAATATGTTGTGAAAAGAAACATGAAGACCCAACATATCAAGATACTGATCATGGAATTGTGTTCTAGCATCATGAAGGCGTGTTATGAGAAAGAGTAATAAATTATGTTGAAAACCATGTACAATTGTGTAAAAAGGACGAGGTGTGTTGCCAAATTGTTGTTTGATGTTTTGATTATCTTGGGTAGTGTCATGACATTGTGTTGCAAAGAAATACGTTTCACGAAGGGTTATGGTGACTTGAAAAGGACAAAGTTCTTTGTAAGAAGTCTATGAAGGCTTGACGGTAGATGGACAAGGTTGGAGTCATGTTGGTGTATCAAAACCATGTTGAAGACCCGTATTCTTTGTGAAGATGATAAATGCGTGTTTTAACTTGACTCGTGGAGTTAGAAGGCTTGTAGGTAGAGAATTAGGTTGAAGAATGTGATATGCATGGTGGAGCTTAAGATTGTGTCTTGTGGCCCAATACCAATATGTGTATCATAAGAGCTAATGATTGGTCCGAAAGACCAATATGCTTTTGAAGCTATATAGCCTATATTCTTGTAGATGATACGAAGACCGTAAATGTGTCCATTGAAGTGCCCTTGAAGCCATGATCAGGTAGCTAGAGGCAGAGTGTTCTGGGTATGTAGGACAATTAAGAAGTTGACCTATTACATTCATGGAGATGCATTATAAGGTATGTTGGTGATATTTTGATTAGTTTAGTCATGGTCATGACATTTAGTGTGTAGTCAAGAAGACGTGAGAAGGCTTAAAAGGTGAAGAGACAGATCGCGATGTCTAGTGTGTATACATGTGCTTAAGACTGTGTTGTGAGGCCTTATTTAGATCTCTCGACATTAAAACTGGTTTTTGAGCCTATATGAGTAACATGAAGACCTAAGTGAGCTATAGTTGTCTTTGTAGAGAGCATGATCGGGATTATGAACAAAATTCATAAAGGAAGATCGACACATGTTGTATATCCCTTCGAGAGAGCATGTCAACAAGCTTGAAAGTCATAATTTTAGGCATGAGGACAATCAAATCTGGGTTTGAGTTGTAGAGTTACTTAGTGTGGCATAACATGAAGAGTGGTAAGTGTTTCATCTTGTTCAAGATATACCGTATTATCTCGGTTTGCTTGTCATGAAGAAGAGATATCATGTCGGTTCTTAGAAATCAGGTATATGTATAGATTGTTCATTGAGGTATCAATGTGAAGGGTGAGTGTTTCTTGTGCATGAAGGATCCTTATTCTAGCTTTAAGACCTAGTTTATAGGGATCAATGAGGGTTGGTAATGTTATCATAGTGAAAGATGCAAATTTAGACCTCGGTGGATAGTATAATGAGGTTTGTACCATGATGAATTATGAAACATGAAAGAAAAATGATTTGTGGACTGCCTTAGTGAAGCAATGCATGGATGTTCCTTTTCTAAAACATGAAGGTCTTAAACTATTCCCTTGGAACAATATGGTGGTTCTTTGACTATATTTAGCTAATGTTGGAGGCTGATTTGGACATAAGAAGTTTTTATTCTTTGTGGCTCAAGAAGTATGTATGGTCTTGGGGAGTCTGTTTAGCATGTTAGCACTTTGTTGAATCAAGGTATGCAATGTTGCAAGTTTGTTTGTATGCTCATTATATATAAGGTTTGAGTTCATTTGATGATTACATGCTTTGGAGACAAGGAGTCCCTGTTTTTCCTTGAGACGGTCTATAACAATGGCTTTAAGGTTTGAGTTTGTACATGTTTTGAAGTCAAAGGAGGAGGTCTCCTAGCATTGTTTTGAGAATGCGTATCTCAAAAACATCAAGACTATGGCGAGTATGTGAAGTTTGAAAAAACAACATTTGATGAGCTCACATTTTGGAATCAAAGGTGGAGTCCTTGTATTGTTTGAGAAGGTGTATAACAACTATGTCAAAGAGCAAGTAAATATGGATTGCAAAATCTCTTTTGAGTACAAAGATATCATAAGCTAGGGAGTTGAGCAAGTGGATTTTTAGCTCCATGAGTAGGTTAGCTATGTCAAGAAGAAAACAGTATGTGAAGGTTACAAAACTACAATTGGTATCCATCTAACAATCACAAAGGATGCATGATCTGAGGGGGAGCTAAGCAGGTAGTTAATCAGCCCCCATGAGCAGGTTTGAGAAGGCATGAGAATCATGAAGACATGTTGAGTCATGTGGACATAGCTAGAAGTGGCGTATGCGAAAGGTAAGCAAGAAGATGATGTTTGTTTCTAGCAATTGGTTGCATTTTTCTATTGGAATTAGGCATATATGAGTTGAGAAGTAGCTTTGGTATCAAGAATTGATGATCTAATGGGTTCTATCAGTCATATCAAGGACTTGGTGAGTAGTCTTGAGTCCATTTGAAGAAGAATATGCTTTGAGTATGGGGGAGCATGTTATGATCAATTGATTGATGCTTCTAAGATTGTCTAATGTCAAAGCGGGAGAGTCAAGAAAGTTACAGGTTTGGTAGATGTTCAACTCAAGGGAGCATGTGTTGTTTTGAAATTGGTATCTTGTAGCTCCATGTTGTGAAGGTGAGCCTAAGGCAAGTTTTGGCCATCTATTGATATCCGACATTGGTGTCGTATTTCATCATCAAGATCAATTCATCTTGTTCACTTGAAAACCATAGTGTGTTGAAGACCCTTTGTCATTCATGTCAAAAGGGGGAGAATGAGATGATGACACATGTAAGTACCATAAAGGGAGAATGAGAAAATGCAAGGTAAGCATCAGTTTGAAGTGTGATTTTAATTTTTAGTTTGTTTGCCATCAATATATTTTCCATCATCGACAAAGGGGGAGATTGTTGAAATGTTGTCAATGATGTCAAGTTGGTCAATGCGAGTTTGGAGTGTTGTCATTGATTTCGAAATGTGTTCATTAATGTCAAAATAGAGTTTGTGCCTTGTTGATGCTAGAAAGTGACGTGGAGAGCTTGTTGTGAGTTTTCACTAATGTTGAATGATGCCTAATGATGATGTCAAGGTTTGCATGATGGATTTCAGGTTGTTAGTCATCTTAGTGCGAGAGAAAGAGAGAGAGAGAGAGAGAGAGGGAGGGAGGGAGTTTGGCCTTAGTTTTGGGTTTGAAGGCCCCGGCTTTATGGACAATCGTTAACACAAAAACTGTTTAAAACCCTTCTAAAACCCTAACTTGAAGTCGATTGGAGAGATATTGCTCAAACTGACCTGCACTGATTGGTTTGCAAAGTTTGATGATTGGATCAAGTAGAGGAATTTCCTAGCTATCTCCGGTGGTTTTGTGTTTTTAGATGATGATGTATAGCTCTATAGCCAATTCATCCATTCTACATATTAGCAACAACTAATTTCATGCATTCATCACATAATCCAAATCTATAACATTCTTTTAGTCCAATTCTTTGTTTTTAGAGATCATGTTCTAGAGTCTTGAATGGTTCAAATTGCTAAAATTTGGTCTTATAAGAAAGATAGTATCCCACAAATGTCATACCTTGCTCCACTTACTTCAAACCATGCTAATTTCTCTACTAGGATGGCAAATTGTGATGAAAATCTTAACTATTCTTGACTATTTTCAACTCACCTCCACTAGTTTCTATGCACTCTAGCTCCTAAATCTATCAAGTCTTGAATTTTAACCTTCAAAATTCTTCTTTATAGCAGCATTCCCTATTCAACATCTCAAAAATGTTAGTATGACCTTTGGATTGATACATAAGTTTCAAACTTCACTATATACCCAACTTGCTCATACCGCTTTACTTGACCTTTAAGACTAGCTTCCAAGGTCCATTCATGGCTAAGTACTTGTAAAACCACCCAAAAAGAGCTATCAACTTCCTTACATTTATTTCAGCATCCCCTTAGTGTATACAAAATTCTAGGTCTCAATCTCTTGGCTTTCTCTCACAATCCAACTTCTTGCTCTCTAGTGCGTTCTACTCCCACTAGCCCCGTACACTTTGTACTATTTAGTTTATCTTCATTGTTCTAAGTTTTCAAGATGCAAGAAACACAATTTTAAGTATCCATTTACTTATTTCATCTCGTACCAAAGCTCATGACAAGACTATCTCATTCCAACCTATGTCCATTGTATTTTGATTTCCATAACTAGGTCACCGTTTGAGTTTACTAGTCCACTTGCAAACCGTCAAAAATAACTCCCATTTGCACCCTTGGAACCCCAAATTTCCTCTTCAAAATCGCTTAGTACACCCTTTCAACATTATATGTTCAAAATTTCAAGGCAAGTCTCACTGTTTAAGGGTTCCTAAACTAAAACCCTAGCTCATACTTGTTGTGCACCACTGTGAAACCCGAGGGCACAACCTATGCAATATCTTTCTCCCAGATCAATTTATAGGCCTCAAATTTTCTCCCCACTCACTGCTTTATCTCGCCTTCTCACTCCTATCTTATTAGTAGTTCTTGATACCAAGGATAATGTTATCAACAAAAAAATTCTTCACGTGCTTTCGCATAAAGAAAAGTAGAGCAATTAAACCCTCGGTGTCTATGTTGATGTATTTGTCTGTAGATTTTCGAGGAAAGCTTGTCATAGGATTAAGGCATTCATTTACACGAACTATTTATGATTTCATATACCCCATACACAAACCATTTTGCTTAGAGATTAAAATTTCATCAATTCCTAACATGCACAACTACAATATAGTTTCTTGAGGTATCTCAAATATGCAATAAAAGATCATTAAAACTCATTCTTAAGCAATGTCCTTCAAAATCATGCACAATCACATCATCTATTTGTATATGACCCAATTGAACTAAAAAGAGCTCCCTTCTACGATTTACGCTAGAGGTATCAACAATAGTGCATAGGCACAATCCCATATAGCAATATTCATACTACAAGTCTAAACCCTTCACTTTTAATGCACAAATAACTGATTTCTCAAGCATGAAACTATCACAATCTCATGAGCATTACTTTTCATATCGCCAACACAGTCTAAATCAAATTTCGTAATAGAGAGCTCATCAAAAATATCTATCAAACCCACACACTAAGGCACTCCCCACATTGAGCCTATTATCAGAAGAAGCATGTTCAGGTATTCTCAAAAGATAAACACACCTTCTTGTATCATAATTTACAAACTCTAAACTAATTCATGAAGGAAATTGTCATACTATGCTAAAAACAAAGCTTATTTACTTGCAGAAACTATATTGTTAATACAAAATTCCTTCCTTTCTCTCCTAACCCCTTAGACCCTTTGAAGGAATGAGTTCTAACTAATTCTTTCTCATTTTAACTCCTTTCTCTTTTCCTCATACTCTAATTGTCATATGATGACTTACCATAACCTTTCATATGCCCATGCATGTATAATAAGGCATTTTACATTATTTGACAACATTTTATCGTCTCATGCCCACTTTAAGACTTAACATGTCATGTCTACACACCTTGAAAGCCTCAAGACCATTTACAAGCTCCTATTGCTCTTTTACAAGTTTTAAAATTTGAAATTGAGAAATGGAGGGAAAACCTAATATTGATCAAAATTCAAATTGGATGACTCGCTAGTGTCTTTTATCTTCCTCAAAAGCTTTCTCTTAACCTCCTATTCATGCTCGATGAAGTTTTCTCAATTTGTATATTTTCAAATGATGCTCCTGCATCATACTCCCAATGTGGAGAAAAGCATCCTTGTACTCTTGAGTTGAAAACCTACAAATTTTATCTTCTTGATGATGTTTGAGTCTTCTTGGATGTTTCTTCTCTAAATTCTTCTCTCACACTTGGCATTTTATTTGAAATGGCTTCCTTCTATCTTGAGCTTCTTCTTCATCTCTTCCTTCTTCATTTCTTTATTAGCTTCAATCAAAAACAAACATAAAAACAACAAATATACATGGTTCTTCATGATTTAGGATGTTTTCCACTTCTTCATAGGATTTGTTCAACACTATTTCATCATTTTCTTTTCTCAAATGGATTGTATGCTTCTTATACACTTCACTTTGCTTCTTCTCATCATATTCATTCTCTTTATCAACTATTTTTTTCCTCTTTCTTAACCTCTCTCTCTTCAAAAACCCTTCTCACTCTTTCTCTCATCTCTTTCCCTTCACTTTGTCATCTTCTTTCTCAAGTGCTCTCCCATACACTACACTTCTTTTGTTATCTTCAAACTACAAAAACATGTCCAAGGCCTCTTCTAAGACCTTATTTTCTTATTCTCCCCTTGTTTCACATCCTTGCCCCATAACTTTTTATTGCTTTTCCTCACTCTCTTTCACCTATGTATTTGCTTGCTTGATTCTTAACAAGAATCTCTTAATATCCATCATCATGATCACATTCCCTAAACTGATTTCCTTCTTCTCAACATGTAACTCACACAATTCTTCATTATTTACAAGACTATCAAACTTATTTTCTTCACTTTCTAGGTTATTTTCAATCAAGAAACTTTCATTTTGCACTTGAAATTGATTACATACGTCATCATCAACTTGCTTTGCTATAGCTGCACTTCCTTTGTCATCATCCAATCTTTGAATTCCCTCATACAAAACTTCCTTAACCTCTTCTTTCTCTGTCTTGCTTTCATGTTTCCTCATTTGCCTTAGCTTTTTCTCTTCTTCTCTGACAACCTCTCTCATCTCGCAACCTCTCGATTCCTTTTGAAAATCTGAATTATAGGCCATTTGACCTTTTTCTTAATCACAAATCCAACTAAAGTGTCTTCTCTCATTAGCAATTCTTCCAATCTCTTTACATCTCTTAACTTTTCCAGCTTCTTCCTCCATCCATGCCTCTTGCTTTCTTGCTTCTTCTCTCTTCTTATAGGCTTCTCTTTCTTTTCTCTCTCTCTCTCTTTTCTTTCCTACCAGCTTCACCAACTCGTCACTAGTTCTTCTTTGTCCATTCTTGCCTTTGTCTCTTCACCTTGCACTTTCACAATCACACAACTTCACAATTTATTGTTAGCAATCAACAATAAAATTTCATTCAAAGTACACATCCTCGCTCCGATACCACATGATGTAGAGCTCCATAGCCAATTCATCCATTCTACATGTTAGAAACAACTAATTTCATGAATTCATTACATAATCCAAACCTCTAGCATTCTTTTAGTCCAATTATCCATTTTTAGAGATCATGTTCTAGAGTCTTGAATTGTTCACATTGCCAAAATTTGGTCTTCTAAACAAAATAATATCCCACAAATGTCATACCTTGGTCCACTTACCTCAAACCATGTTAATTCCTCTATTAGGATGGCAAATTTTGATGGAAATCTTAACTATTCTTGACTGTCTTCAACTCACCTCCACTAGTTTCTATGTACTCTAGCTCCTAAATCTATCAAGTCTCGACTTTCAACCTTCAAGACTTATTCTTTATAGTAGTACCTGCTCAACATCTCAAAAATGGTTAGCAGACCTTTGGATTGATTCATAAGTTTCAAACTTCACTATTTACCCAACTTGCTCATACTGTCTGCTTGACCTTTAAGACTAGCTTCCAAGGTCCATTCATGGCTAAGGACTTGTAAAACCACTCGAAAGAGCTATCAACTTCCTTACATTTATTTCATCATCCCCTTAGTGTATACAAAATTCTAGGTCTCTATCTCTTGGCTTTCTCTCACAATCCAACTTCTTGCTCTCTAGTGCATTCTACTCCCACTAGCCCCGTACAATGTATTGTTAAGTTTATCTTCACTGTTCTAATTTTTCAAGACGCAAACAACACAATTTTAAGTACCCATTTACTTACTCCATCTATGTGCCAAACCTCATGACAAGACTACATCATTCCAACCTACATCCTTTGTATTTTGATCTCCATACCTAGGTAATCGTCTAAGTTTACTAGTCCACTTGCAAACCGGTCCGAATCGACTTCCATTTGCACCCTCGGAACCCCAAATTTCGTTCAAAATCGGTTAGTACACACTTTTAACATTATATGTTCAAAATTTCAAGGCAAGTCTCACCGTTTAAGGGTTTCTAAACTCAAACCATAGCTTATACTTATTGTGCACCACCGTGAAACCCGAGGGCACAACTTATGCAATATCTTTCTCCCGCATCAATTTCAAGGCCTCAAATTTTCCCCCTCACCGTTTTATCTTCCTTCTCACTCCTATCTTACTAGTAGTCCTTGATACTAAGGATAATGCTATCAACGACAAAAGTCTTCAAGTGCTTGATATAGAAAAGTAGAGAAATTAAACCTTCAATTTCTGTGTTGATGTATTTGTCTATAGATTTTCGAGGAAAGCTTGTCACAAAGCTTAAGGCATTCATTCACACGAACTATTGATGATTTCATATATCTCATACACGAACAATATAGCTTAGAGATCAAAATTTCATCAATTACTAACATGCACAACTACAATATAGTTTCTTGAGGTTCCTCGGATACACAATAAAAGATCATTAAAGCTTATTTCATCTCTGTGCCAAAGCTCATGACAAGACTATCTCATTCCAACCTATGTCCATTGTATTTTGATTTCCATAACTAGGTCACTATTTGAGTTTACTAGTCCACTTGCAAACCGTCAAAAATAACTCCCATTTGCACACCCTCGAACCCCAAATTTCCTCTTCAAAATCGGTTAGTACACCCTTTCAACATTATATGTTCAAAATTTCAAGGCAAGTCTCACTGTTTAAGGGTTCCTAAACTAAATCCCTAGCTCATAGTTGTTGTGCACCATTGTGAAACCCGAGGGCACAACCTATGCAATATCTTTCTCCCGAGATCAATTTATAGGCCTCAAATTTTCTCCCCACTCACTGCTTTATCTTCCTTCTCACTCTTATCTTATTAGTAGTTCTTGATACCAAGGATAATGTTATCAACAAAAAAATTCTTCACGTGCTTGCATATAGAAAAGTAGAGCAATTAAACCCTCAGTCTCTATGTTGATGTATTTGTCTCAGATTTTCGAGGAAAGCTTGTCATAGGATTAAGGCATTCATTTACACGAACTATTTATGATTTCATATACCCCATACACAAACCATTTTGCTTAGAGATTAAAATTGCATCAATTCCTAACATGCACAACTACAATATAGTTTCTTGAGGTATCTCGGATATGCAATAAAAGATCATTAAAACTCATTCTTAAGCAATGTCCTTCAAAATCATGCACAATCACATCATCTATTTGTATATGACCCAATTGAACTAAAAAGAGCTCCCTTCTACAGATTTACGCTAGAGGTATCAACAATAGTGCATAGGCACAATCCCATATAGCAATATTCATACTACAAGTCTAAACCCTTCACTTTTAATGTGCAAATACTTGATCAAGACTCATTTCTCTTGATGATTCTCAAGCATGCAAACTTTCACAATCTCATGAGCATTGCTTTTCATATGGCCAACATAGTCTAAATCAAATTTCAAAACAGAGAGGTCATAAAAATATCTATCAAACCCTTGATGTCTATCAAACCCACACACTAATGCACTCGCCACATTGTGCCTATTATTAGAAGAAGCATGTTCATGTATTCTCAAAAGATAAACACTCCTTCTATCATAATTTAAAAACTCTAAACTCATTCATGAAGGAAAATGTCATTCTATGCTAAAAACAAAGCTTATTTACTTGCAAAACCGTATTGTTAATACAAAATTCCTCCCTTTCTCTCCTATCCCCTCATACCCTTCAAAGGAATGAGCTCTTACCGATTTTTGCTCATTTTAACTCCTTTCTCTTTTTCCTCATACTCTAACTATGATATGATGACTCACCATAACCTTTCATATGCCCATGCATGTATAATAAGGCATTTTATATTATTTGACAACATTTTATTATCTCATGCCCACTTTAAGACTTAACATGTCATGTCTACACACTTCAAAAGCCTCAAGACCATTTACAAGCTCTTATTGCTCTTTTTACAAGTTTTAAAATTTGAAATGGAGAAATGGAGGGAAAACCTAATATTGGTCAAAATTCAAATTTGATGACTCCTTAGTGTCTTTCACATTCCTCAAATGCTTTTTATTAACCTCCTATTCATGCTCGATGAAGTTTTCTCAATTTGTATCTTTTCAAATGATGCTCCTACATCAGATGAGTTAGTGGACCCCACTGAAAATGGTTTGTTTCTTGAGATTTTGCTTTATGTGATCAAGCTTTACAAAGGACGTGCTGAATAAATGGATGTTTGAGGATGATATGGACCCATGCTAGTTGTTTATGATCATTTTTGGACAAGTTTCGGTCATTTAGTGTGCCTACCAATTCAACCTTTCATGACTGGTTTTTGAGGTGTTGGAATAATTTTGAAAGTGTTTGAAGAAGTGACGTTCTTGAGCACTTGTACCTTGAATTGTGGAGTCTAATGCCTTTGGTGATGTTGTTAAGGTCATGTAGTACATGTATATCTCTGCTTTATTTGGCATGGTTGAGTGTTTGAAGGTTTTACACGCTTCATCTATCAAGACATTTTTCTCGGTATACAATCATAGTACGATAGAGTTGGTTTTGAGATGGTTTCATGGTGAAAATGCATGTTATAGAGCTTTCCAAGCACAAAGAGAGCATGAGGAGGTCATGTACATTGTTTGTGACGAGTTTCAAGATTTGATGAAGACCATAGTTGATCAAGAAGTGTCAAGTTGGTTCATTGTGTGAAGAAACACACACACACACACACACATACACACTTGTAAAGGGAAGTCTTAGTGCTAGAGTCTTGTGGATGAAATTGGTGACCTATAAGGGGATACAAACGCCGTATGAGGTCTTAAATACCATGGAAAATGTATGTATGATGAATATCTCAAGGGTTCTATCTTGGTGAAGGCAATTTGTTCATGACCTAGTGATGGTGAAGAAGAAGAAGAGCGAGTAAGCAAACAAAGTAGTTTTGCGAGTCTTCAAGAAAAAATGAGCAAGGGTATGAAGAGTAGTTGATGTTTGAGGATCAAATTTTGTGTTAGAGACCCGAGTGCATGTTGGTACATCGAGATATAAGGAAGACCAATAAGAAGAGTAGAAGAGAGAAGAAGAGAAAAGTAGTCCATCATTTGTTGAGATAACAACAAGAAGAGGTGGAAAAAATTCTTAGGTGGCCGAGTTGGTGCTTCACTAAAACCCTATGGGGTTGGTGCCTCCTTGCAAGTTGGTGCTTGCTAAAGTCTAGTTGGTTGTTAGATAAATTAGGGGTTGGTGCTCCTTGTGGAGTTGGTGCTTCACTAAATTTTGATTGTTGTCTATTAATGCAATGATCAGTGGGTTTTATTCCCCTTGAGGGTTTCCCACCTACATATTGTGTTCATGTGTACTCTCTCTTGTTTCATGCTCTTGTGGATGGTTGCTATGTTGTTTTAATGGTTTGAATTTGCTTATGTGATGATGGCTCATTGAATGGTTCATGCAAGTTAAATAAATGTTAATGAATAATTGAAGTAAAAGTTTTAAGACATTGATTCGCCCCCTCTCTCCCCTCTCTCAATGGTTGTGCTTCCAAAATACATACCTATATTTTCATTCTTGGCCCATGGTCAATAAAACATTACCAATATGGTGGGTATGCTTGTGAAGATCCTCCCAGTGGATCATAATATTCAACATTGGAGGATTTCTAAGTTTGGAGAAAATGGGGATGACACTAACTTGGGGTGGGCATGGACATATTTGTGGTGTGTTTAGAATGATTAGTTTCCTTAAAAGTGCAGAAATGATATTGGAAGAAGGGGCATTGATGTTGTTTTTGCTAGATGAAGAAGTGACATGATGAGAGCTTTGAACGTTTGAATAATTGGGCATTAAACTTTCATCATCATCCTCGACTGTAATCTTTTCTTTCCTTAAATATTTTCCATCATAGATCTAGTGTTATTTTGACTCATCTATATCTTGAATACGAACTTTATCTTTCTTGTATGAAAACAAAGAAAGAATAAGCCAAACTATTGCTCTCTTTAGACTAGACACTTTATTATAGCTTGTCTTGCTAATCTTAGGGGTGGACAAGGATGAATTTGTGGTGTGTTTAGAATGATTAGTTGCCTTAAAAGTGTAGAAATGCTATTGGAAGAAGTGGCATGATGAGATCTTTGAAAATTTGAAGAGTTGGGCATTAAAATTTCATCATCATCCTTGACCACAATATTTTCTTTCCTTGAATCTTTTCCATCATAGATCTAGTTTTATTTTGATTCATTTGCATCTTGAATATGGACTTTATCTTTCTTGTATGAAAAACATAAAAATAAGCCAAACCCTTGCTCATTTTTGAATGGACACTTGATTATAACTTGTTTCACTAATTTTAAACTCCTCCATACCTATATGTTGACATTCTTGAATATTTGACAATAGACAATTGTTTTAAAGGCACATGTAGTTTGATTGATGTCCGATTAGTGTTAGTCATTTCCTTTCAATTGCATTAAGATATTGTTGATGTTGAGATCATGGAATGGGATGGTGCTTGTTGTTGAATCAAGCACAACATGGAAAATAAAATAGAAACATATATGGTTTATGAATGTGTGTTGAGGCAAGTGTTATGTCGGTAAGAATTAGAGTGAATATAGAGAATGGAAGGCACACTAGCATAACTTGTGTGTTTTTATTAATAAAAAAATAAATTACATATTTAGGGAAGGTGATTGAGTATATCAATAACTAAAATACAATAACTAATGGTTAAGTAGTAAATTCTTAGTTACGTTTTAGATTACAAAATTCCTTCTAAATCTAGAATCTTGAAGATGTGATCAATCATAATACACTAGACTCTTGGATCTTGCTTAAGCCATACAAAGACTTAACCTACAAACCAGATGATCATGATCATAGACCCAACAAACTTCATGCTACACCATGTAAACCTTCTTGTTTGAATCCTTGTTTAGGAAGGTGCTCTTTACATCCATCTAAACACCTTCCTACCATACCGAGTTGTTATGAAGAGAAGTAACCAAAATGGGATTGTCTTCGTTGTTGGGGAAATTCTCCTCATAGTCTATTCCCTTCTATTCTAGAAATCCTTCAAAGAACAAGACAAACCTTACTTTTCCAAAGTACCATCGAATTTGCATTTGACTTGGAATACCCTTCGCATCTAATGGGTTTTTACCTAGAGATACTTCCACCAACTCCAAGGTATGGTTTTGTATCAAGGCATCATACTAAGTTTGCATGGCAATTTCCATTCAGTTTGTCTTTTGCTTTAGAGTATTGCTGTAGTTTTGGTACCATAAAAGGATTAGAACGGAGAAAATTTAACATGTTCAATTGAACATACAACCCTTTTCATGGTCCTTCGTGCTCGTGCACTTGATTGAGGAATTTCATCCTCCCGCACAACTTGTATATTGGATTTAAACCACCTAGGTCTTTGTTGCACTTGAGAACCATGTGATGGTGAAATATTTCCCACATTATTGATAATGCAAGTTGGCGTGCCGATTGACCAATGGAGTATTAGAAATATCAGCCATGGGTTACCGTAGTGGTGTCTCTGTTTAAGTCCTAGATGGACAAGATTCCTCGTCTTTCAAAGGATCCATGACACTATATTCAAGTACCTCGGTCATTGCTCATTGGTTACAAACAAAATATTATGTATATTTGACATCTCAGTATCTCTATTAATGATTATCTTGTTAGTGGAAATATCAATAAGTCTATAGGCCTTAGATTGGTCACTATAGCCAACAAAGAAATATCTTTTACTCTTGGAATCTAGTTTACTCCTTTTACTATCAAGAACCAAAGTATATGCAATGGAAATAAAAACATGAAAACTTGTTACCTTAGGTTTGAATCTAGATCAATATTCCTCGGGCATGACATCCTGTAAGGCTTTACAAGGACTCCTATTCATGTTATAAACCACGATTTTCACTACTCTCCAATATTTGTACAATACACCCATACAAAGGTATCAGTGCACAAAGCCATCTCCATGATAGTTTTTTTATGCCTTTTAACCACCTAAATCTTTTGTGGAGTATGTGGGGCTATCAACTCGATGTTGAATAATTCCTTACTATAGTAGTCTTTGAACTTCTTGGAAGTGAATTCATCACATTGTCATATTTCAATGTTTTGATCCATTTGCTTGTTTGGTTTTCCACCAACACTTCTAATTATTCAAATGATGCAAACCAATTACAAAATTGTTGGTGATTTCCATAATGGCTTGCAAATATCTACACGAAAAATATCTAAGATCTATTTCGCACGCCAAACACCTTCAGCTTAGAAATGGATTAAACTTGCTAGCCAAACACTTGCACATATATCCTAGTTTTCTTGGATAATCGTAAAACCAAGAACCATGTTGGCTTTGCTAAGTTTGGCTAAGTATTGAAGTTTGAGATGTCTAAATTTCTCATGCTAAAAATGTAACTATCACCCTCTCGTAAGTAATGCAAGTTGTTTGTGGCAAGGTCAAAAAGTCTATACAAACCACCTTGTCTAATGCACAAGGCTACTACCCCGTCTTATTTTACATTAGACACAATACACTTCTTCCACACTCGATTTTTTAAAATGTTGGGATTTTTAATTAATCGTTAATAGATAAGATATTTTTATTCATTATAGAACATATATAACATTCCTTAATATGACATTGAAGTGTTACTCAACACTATCATATTAACTTATTCCTTCTACATCGTGTGATCTCCCATCCCTAATGAAACTAAAATAGAAAAACTTGTTTTTATAGTGAATTTTACATACTAGCCCTTATGACACATTCTTCAGGTACATGACTCAACTTTTCTTTAAAGTTTGATACTTGTTTTCAAGGTTGGTGTAAAGCACTTGCAACCATGGCATTATAGACCTCGAGTTAAATCATCTCGAAATAGACAATTTCAACAACATAAGAGCCTCCTTATGATATTTGTCATAATTTTCGGGATCTATATCAAGTATCAATTTGATTTTGAAAATAATTTTATCGTAATCAAAATACTTCACAATTGTAAGTAACATGTGACTCCATAGGTTATAAGTTTGGCCAATGAGATTTTGTTCCTATGGCAAAACCGATTTTAAATATTGGCTATGATACACATGGGTGTTGAATTTCTACCTATAAAGAAATGCAAAAGGAAATGCAATGTCTATAAAGTGATTCACTTGGTGCTACAATAGAATCTAAATTTGTTCTAAAAATCAAAATTTCATATAATTACAATAGAATTTGAACTTATTACAATGAAATCAAAATTTCATATAACTCTCTTATGTTAATTTACTTACAATATGAAGCCATGGAGTTTTTGGTGATCTCTCTCAAGTTGTAATGGCTTAGTTTCTCATCTAACGCTTTCAACTATGCTTATTGGTCCCGTAATGATCTCTTGTTTTTCCATTTCCCAAGTTTCCACTTCTCAATGGTGTTCTTTGTTGCATTCCGCCATAAGCTAGATTCCAATGAGTCTCGAAATATACTTCCTTGTCATTTGCTTTGAAATTGAAGCTTCTCAATTTTATCACCCCTATTATATTCTCCATGAGATCTCTACCTCCAATGTTTTACTCTTGGAAATCAAAACTACCTCAATAAAATAAAACCACGAAGACTATGGAAAAGGATTTTCTCCTTTTGCAAAATGCATCACAATTCTACTTGGAAAACAATTGCAAATTTGTGTGTTTTTAGTTTCCCGCCATTTTCATGCCTCATCGTGACATGTTTGTTATTGCAAATTGAACTCACACAGACTAAGAATCACATCTTCCTCACCATCTATTCACTCCATCTACGTAAATCAAAATTGCACTCCATATATGGAATTACCAATTGTACATCTTTTCCTCCCACGCCCCAACAAAATATTTACAAATCAAATCCTCCTCGCAACTTGTTCATACTATTTTTCCAGTGGCTTCCTCGAACTAATGGTTCTTAAACCAATGTTAGTAGCAATTAGAGATAATAGAAGAATAATGAAAGACACAATAACATACTCACATGTGTGCCTTTTATTAATAAACAATAATCTATATATTCAAGTGAGGGGATTGAGTACATTGGTAACTAAGATATATGAACTAATAGTTAATTAGTTAATGCCATTAATATATTTAATGTAATAGGGGTAAATATATTAAATATGAATGAAAAATTCCTCATTTCTTGGTAAATCCTCATTGTAGTCCCTTAGTTATGATGTCCTTGTGTTCTAGTCATCCTTGGTTAATTGGTGCACCTATTGCCTTGTATTCTTTTATCGATTGTCATTGAATTGATCTCCATAGATCCCGGTTGATGTAGTAGACGTGTGTATCAAAAAGGCATGTTCTTTCCTTTTTGAGTAAAGGAGCTATCGCTTGATTGGTTTTATTGTGTTTTGAATGACTAATTGTAATTTTTGTGTGTTGTGTGCCTTAGTGATTGTAATTGTCATGAGAGAAAGAGAGAAAATGTGAGGTATGTGTTCGAAATAAACAATATTCTATTATTCAACAAATGAGAAAGATTACAAAAGGTTATTTAATGGTGTGTACTTACAAGACTAGAATTAGACAACACCTAAATAACTAAAAATAAAGTTATTTTTATAATTGAACAACTTTACGTTACATATGAAACGATGAATTAATTTATTCCTAAAATTTCCCCCTTAATTTATCATTGTTTCCAGAGAACAAGAGAGTATTCTCTAAATGCCTCAAAATTTTTCCATGCAAATGACTTTGTGAACACATTTGCACATTGTTTTTGTGTTGGGTAAAAGTGAAGTTGAATGTTGTGTCATAGAACATGTTTGCGTATGAAATGAACTTGTACCTTAATGTGCTTTGACATTCATAAAACAATGGGTTACAAATAAGATTGTTAATTGTATGTGCTAGAAAATACAAGGTGGCCTTTCGTACATACTCAACTCATCAGGTGTCGTCCCAAGGAAACCGACATGTGGATAGATGATCCTCTACCACCGGGCTCATGAGAGCTCAATTTTCTCATTAAAGCAATAAATCTTGTACATATCTCTTTTCGAGAAGTATTAGGAACAAAGATGATCATAATACAAAATTCCAGAGCTATGTCGCTTAAGGGGACCAAAGTTATGGGAAAGTTGGAGAACTCTCGGGAAGTGTATATTCCTCTCGAGATGCTATTATCCTTATAAGGTCACGTGGAAGGTGATAAGATAAGAAAGACGAGGCTAGACCCGAGGATAAGATAAATCGATCACCAAGGTGTGTTAAATTATCTTGAAAAGACGAAAAGATAGAAGCACAATAGGCAAGAGTGACACTTGGTCATCCAAAACACACAAATGTTTGACAATCAAGGTTGGTGAAGTGGTAGAGCGAGAGATTTCTCATCTCAACTCGGCAAGGATGTCCTCTTGAATGTTTTATGAATCTAAAGGAGCGAGAACACACGAGAATTGTCTTACTTCGCAAGCAAAGACGTGGCTATCCAAAGTCATTCAAGGGTGTAAGTGACTAATCACAATGCGACATTAACTAGATCTGGAGTGTACTATAGGTGATTGTTTTAGAGTTGTGTGAAGTGTGTTTGAAAGTGAATGCTTGCTATCCTCGTGGATCAACAAGTTGCTATTTTTATTTGCGGTGTTTTAGAGCGTTGAAATGGTTGTCTTGTTTGTGGGGGTATGTCTTGTTGTGGAATATTTTTGTGGTGTGTTCAAGTGTTCATGTTGATCAAATGAATTGAAACAAAATGGATAGATTGCTGGAAATAAAAATTAATTACCAATTAGTCATATTTTAAGCAATGCATGCAATAAGAAACACCGATAGATTGATTTCCTACACAACTAAAAATTAAATGTATATGCAAGACCTTTTTGTTATTTTTTTGATGTTTTAAGGAGAACATAACAACAAACTAATCTAAACCATAACCGCAACTAAGGATGCTTTTCAATAAATTAAATGATGTGGCAATTTTCATAAAAGAAACCTACAATTTCTTAAATGCAATATGTGATTTCATACCGATTTTAAATGAATGCAAAGCCAATATGTAATGCTCTTTTTTGTCCGTTTATGAAATAAAGATGATGGGAGAAATATATAGACTAAATATCAAAGAGAAAAATTTAAAGCTACAACATATTGATTTAATAATTGGTCCCCGATGTGAGAAAATTTTAGAGAGGAATGATTCTAGGCTAATGCTCTTTTTAAAAACAAAATCTAAAATTTATTCTTTTCCCTTTTAAATGGAAATGCATGAATGCACCTATGAATGGTTGAGGACATATCCACCTTAGTCAATGAATAGACTACACCATACAACTTAGGCACTAATGATGACCAATGTTTAGTTCTTTTAACAACCTCTCTTACGATCTTGAGTGCATTGATATTCAACAAGTGCTTTGCAAGAGTTCCCCGATTTATTTTCCCGACACTATAAAGAACATGCCTAAGCATCAATCCTTGTGTAGCTATGCACAACATCGTAATTCATGAGGGTGCTAAACTTGTGCATGAAAAATTCACAAAATACACCCACACATGACCTTGTTAGTCAAAGAAGAAATCCAACGTTTATTAGATGCAAGGTCCATTCGTGTTGTCGATTATCCACAATGGGTCTCTAATATTGTCCCTGTAATGAAACCTAATGGAAATTTTTTCTTCAGACCGACTTTTGTGATCTTAATAAAGCTTCTCCTAAAGATAGTTTTCCCTTACCACTTATTAACTCTATTGTTGATTCCACCATGGGTCATGACATGCTTTCCTTTATGGATGGGTTTTTTGGATATAATCAAATCAAAATTAACCTTATTGACCAAGAGAAGACTTCTTTCACAACCCCATGGGGTACCTTTTGCTATATTATCATGCCCTTTGGTCTTAAAAATGTTGGCGCTACATACCAATGCGCTATTATGAATCACATATTCCATGATTATATTCATAAAATCATTGAAGATTATGTTGATGACATCCTTTCCAAATCGAAACATCGTGCCCACCATGCTCAAGACCTTCATACACTCTTTAAGCCTTATGACAATATAATGTTTGCCTCAATCCCAAAAAATGCATTTTTGGTGTGACTCTTGGTAAGTTATTAGGCTACATTGTCTCTCGACGAGGTATTGAGATTGATCCACATAAAATCCAAGCCATCAGTGGACATGTCTCCTCATAAACTTCAATAGTTACACTCACTACAAGGTAAAATTCAAGCTATCTGTTGATTCATCACACAACTAGCTGACAAAACCCAACCCTTTACACAAATCATGAAAAAGATACTACATTTGCATGGGATGACAATTGTCAATAGACTTTTGACGATATCAAGGCTTATTTACTTAATCCATATGTCTTGATCCCTCATGTTCTGATTAGCATTGCTCTTGTATATCTCAGCTACTTTTCATGCCTTAGGATCCTTTATCACTCAACATGATGCAACATAGCGTGAGTGTGCCATTTATTATATTAGTCGCACATTACTCTCTTATGAGTGCAATTATAGTTACATTGAAAAATTGTGTCTTGGTCTTATATTTGTCATTGACAAGTTATAACATTACATGATCAATATCGAGATCCATGTTATCACTAAAGTTGATCCTTTACGCTACTTTCTTTCTCGACTCACTTATCTAGACGTTTATCTCACTCGTGCTATGTTACTTATTGAATTTGATCTTAAATTTGTTCCACAAAAAGCCATTAAAGGATAGGTAATTGTTGATCAATTAGCGAGGCTCCTATCAATGATCCTTTCCCCATTTGTGGCAATTTTTCATGATGAATTCATTGCTTATACCATTGACACTAATATTTGGACCATGTATTTTGATGGCTCTCGATGTGCCACCGGAGCTAGAGCTGGTATTGTTTATCACACCACATGGTGAACCTATGCCCTTTGCCTACCGAATCAACTTCTCTTTCACAAACAATATCACGAGTACGAATCCCTAATTTTAGGCTTATTTGTCACTCGCACCCTTCTTATATGTCATCTTCATATTTTTGGACTCCTAACTTATTGTTAATTAGGTCAATGTCATATATTAGACAAAAGAAGAGAAACTCACACCCTATCATACAATTGTTATCAACATCCTCGCCACATTTAATTCCTACACCATTACGTTATTCCCCACAAGGACAATTGATATGCCGATGCCATGGCCAACGTTGTCTCTCTTATTCTTCTAGACATTACTGATGACCATGCTACATTTATCATTCATCCTTTGTGTTGTCCCTCTATTGACTCATATAACATGAGGATCTACTGAAGTTCTTGTTGTCACCTGTAGTGCCAACAATTTGGAATGGTATACTAATATATATAATTTCCTCTATCGAAAAGCCTTACTTGCTAACATATGCTCACAAGAGGCATGATGAGTACATTGTGACACCACACGATATGTCATTGTTGGTGGTTCTTTATTTAAATTTTCTCTTGATGGTAATCTCCTTTGGTTCTTGGGAATGAACGATATCCCACTTTATTTATCTCAGATACACGACAATATATGGGGTGGACATTTTAGTGGTAAAGTTATGTCCCAAAAACTACTACGAAAAGGGTATTATTGGCCTACCATAGAATAAGATTGCTTAGAATACGTTACATGATCTAATAAATGCCAACGCCATAGTAATCTCCACCATGCACCAACATATGACTTCAACCTATCGCATCCGCATGACCTTTCTTGTTGGGGATTTGATCTCATTGGTAAGGTAAATCCTGAATCGGTTGAAGGACACAAATTTATAATCACTTCTATTGAATACTTTACTAAATGGGTTGAGGCTGCTCCTTTACACACCACTACTGGTGAAGATATCTACAGATTTCTCAATACACATATCATAACCCGCTTTGGGGTTCCTTCCGCGATTATGACTGACAATGGTTCATCTTTTAAAAATTACGATGTCAAAAAATTCTATGCTAAATATAAGATTAAACACACATTTTCTACCCCTTATTATCCTCAAGGTAATGGCCAAGTCGAGGCCACCAATAAAACAATCATTAAAGTTTTGCGTATAAAATTGTTGATAGATGTGGTGACAATTGGCATAATCAAATGTTATATGCCCTTTGGGCCTACCATACAAGTGTGCATACCCTACCAATGCCACATCACTTTCTCTTGTATATGACACTAAATCAGTTATTCCTTTAGAAATCAAAATCCCATATTTACGTGTTTCTCTTAAAAATATCCTCCAAGACAATGAATATCGGGAGCGATGCCTACATGAACTATAAATGTTTGACTCTCATCGTGTAAAGGCTTTAGATCACCTCTGCGCTTACCAAGAGTGCATCAAACATTTCTATCATTCCAAGATGCGCCCATGAGAATTTAATATTGGTGATCTAGTGCTCAAAGAGAATAAACAAAACACTAACGAAGAACCTTACCTAAAACGAAAATTTAAACCTAATTGACTTAGAAATTGTGTTGCTTTATTGAAAATATTGGTCATGGTGTCTATCGCCTCGCAACCCTTCCGGAAAGTATGTCAAAAATCTAATGAATGCCATGCACCTTAAGAAATACTATACCTAACCATACCCCTTGCCACACTCTTAGAAGATGTGCTATTCCCCCTCGCTACTCGATGATGCACTCTTGTTATAGGTTCACACACAACCGTAGAGGGTGCACTTACCTACATGGAACTCAATTTTCACACATACATTGGGGGAAATCTTTCTCCCTCTCCTAGTCATAGTATTTCATATTCTAATAATTCAAAAACATTCAAATATTGACAAAAATACAAAAATACTAGCTTAGATCTTGATTGATGTATTCTTGCTTGCTTATACTATTCTATGTTGCACATTGCTTACCATGTTACTTTGATTCCTAGAATGCTCCACCCGTTTCCATACACACATGCACTTTCACATGGTACTTTGAGGTGACTGCAAGCTATTTTTAGGTTATCACACGATGTATGATGCTTGCACAATGTTCTCTACCAGTCCCACTGAGGCTCCTGAGGCATATACCTTTCCTACTTCTCTCTATTCAAGTTCTATCATTGTAATATCTACTACTTTCATTCCTATTTTTAGTTGTATACATTGTGGCATATTATTAATCTTTTCTAACATGCTAACATACGCTTCACATGTAGCATTTTTATGTAGGCCTACTTCCAACCATAGTTATATGATTTTCTTATATCTTGTATATTCTTACGTCTTGATTGTCATTGTTTACATAATCTTCCCTATGCTTGATTTTTTGTTTTCTTGACCAACCTTAAAGGCCTTGAGTGTCTTGTGACATTCTACGTTGTCTCCCATGTATCCAACCAACTACTCCCCTGTGTCTTTTTCCATGTTACTGTGTGTTTTGACTAGTTTCTATTATATCATGCCATGTTTGTTTATGACTAACACTTTATGCTAGCTTTTTCCCATTGTTTTGCATGTGCCATTGTTGTTACCATGCACATTCCCTATTCCCCATGCAAGAGTTCCATTTCATATGTGCACATTAGTTTCAACTTTCCTCGTTTGGGCCATGCTTGTATTCATTTACCTCATGCACCCCAAATGAGTAGGGACAATCATCGAGGTGATTATTTCACCCTCTTAGCAGCTTAAGTAACCCAACACAATTTGGTACACAATAAAATCAGAATAAACAAGAGCTAAAACACCGGTTTAGAATCAAACTTGGGCCAAAATATAATAGGGACATAAGCAACCAATACAAACAGGAACGGTGGGTGCTAGTGTCCAACTTGGGTGGTTCTATCATGAGGGCATAAAACCGTACATATACAAGATTAATAGGTTCTTAATGGCAATTTTTTCTCGAATTCCAAAGAACACATACATAGTTATAGGTTACTATCGTGTACAATAGGAAAACAATCAAGGGCAAGTTTACAATACTTTGAGAAAGAGAACTAATTATTCTATTTTCTCTATATCAAATAAAGGAATGACACCTAAGGAATATACATGACAATGATATGCCCGGAATAATACATTATTCGTGACTAGTATCTATGGTGTTTGTGACCATATGCATAGTGGCATTTATCCATGGGGAAGCGTTAATGATTGGAGGGAAAATACTATAACTCTCCTAATACTCTTCCCTTGGCGATATGATGACTAAATCCTTAGTATGGCGATAGGACGCCTAAATATTTAGTATGGTGACATGATGCTTAAATCCCCAAGACTCTTCCAACCATCTCCAAGGCAACAAACACACAAAAAATTCTATCTCTTCTCTCATGGCATTCAAGTGTATTCTATCCTTGATTCACTTGTTTTTCAATACACATTTCTATTTTCACATTTACTAAGTTAAATTTCAATTTCATTTATCATGAGCATTGACTACACTTATCTTCTTTTGCAGTTGCGGTCCAACCTTACTACGACATAATACAAAACACAAATGAAATAAGGAGAAATCTCAAGCACAAGATGCTCAGAAAAGGTAATATGCAAGGAACAAACACATGCATCATTTCTACTATGCACACAAGGTCACCACTAGGGTCCTCATCCCCTCTTAGATTTTGTGATACATATGTTACAAACTCTATTTAACACATTGTTAGTTTCCATTCAACACACTATTGGCTACTACCTCCTTTGACTCTTCACAAGATACACTCTTCCTATCTACTTTATGCTTTGCCAAATATTCATTCACCAACATAAAGTGGGGGAAATGTAGACACAAAATCACACACTTACTATTTACATCACACCTCTAAGTATGTCATTATATGCATGATTCATAAGAAAGAAAACTAGACATCGACAACACTTGTTTTACTTTTATATTGCTCTATCTTGCTTATACTTCTATCATTTACTTTTTTGGAACGACCGATTTACTTTTGGATATTGGAAAACATATGACTTGGCTCAATATTTTTCATTCTATCCTCCAAGCATCCTGGATAGTACCGCCCATTAGGATCGGGAGCACCTAGGTGCTACTGTCCCCTTTGGGCGCTTCTGTCCTTTTCCTTCCTTTTCTCAAGTTTGAAATGTCACATCAACTATTATCTTTTCTAAAACCTTTCTTATCAATTTTGGTTGTTAATGATGAAATTAAAACAAGGGAATCACACACACACACACACACACACACACACACACACACACACACACACACACACACACACACACACACACACACACACACACACATGACCTACTTATTATTATTGGGGGTGGACAATTTAGACTATTACTTCCTATCTACTACTTGAGCAAAGAACAACATTCAAGGACTGCATTTAGGCTGCATCATTCACTGCATAGGAGGGGTTATTTCTGAATTCCATCTCACACATTCATCTTGGGGAAAATTAGTTGTAACTCTCTTCTATATTTGTGCAATGAAACACGAGCAACCTAGCTTCAAGGGGCACAATTATATCATACACACACTAAAACTGCATAGAGTCTGAAATGTAGTGCAATGCTTGGTGACAATCACATTGGGGTGACCGTTGAGGTTAATTCGACTCAAGAATATGCATTATTTGTTTCATTTAATGTTTGCTTGAGCCTTGTGTAGGTAGCTAGGGTTTGTTTTACAGGTTCAAGTGTGATAGTGAAACTCTACAGCAAAGCCAGAGTGACAAAGAGAAAAAGGAAGAAGACATTATCAAGACCTAAAAAGATCGGATATAGAGCATTTTCTAGGTCACTAACACTCGGCCTTCGGAGGAGTTTCGAGATCTTTGTTTTCTAGATGAAGCTTTCTCGGTTGAAACCCAATCCGTTTCACCTAGTTCCTAGTCTAAAATCAACCTAGATCTCCAAATACAAGATAAGTAATTAATATCTCACTATTGCTTACACTTGTTTGTCTTTTGTATATTAGATCATGTTTGTTATTGTTACATCTATTTGATCCCAATCCTTTGATAAAGATTTATTTTTTTAAATTATGTAGATTTGAGAGGATCCGATTAAGGCTACAAAAAGGAAATATAGGATGTTATACCAGACCAATTTTGGATGATTCTACACCACTCTTACTAGCTAGATAATACCTTCAATGCCAATGCCAAGTAGAAATCTCAATCCGTTTAAACAAATTTTGAGAGTCAGTAAGTCGGTTCTAGGAAGAATGGGTTCTTTAGAGTCGAGCTCTAAAAATCATCTCTTCCAATGAAATTTTTGAGCTTGACATAATGTGAAATTGAGATTGGATTGGGAGAATAACATCTCACATAGTGATGAAAGGTAGATAGTGTCTATAGGGAGAGTAATATACAATACTTTTGGAGTCTGAGGCTCTTCAATATTTGAAAATGCTTGATGCGAGAGGGTTTAACCATGTTGAATGTGAAATGTTCTTGAGGGAAAATGTTCCTCGTGAGATCCTCTTCATTTACCCTTTCTAAAAATTCTCCTCTCTATGAGCAATTTTTTTCTCACGTCTACTTCCTTCTCCTCATAGGAATATAACTTTTCGCTTTGATACCAATTGTTGGACTTGAACAATATTTTATTATTTAACAAATTAAAAATATTATTTAACAAACATATTTTCATGTAACAACCCCTATAAAATACGATGTGTAGTTACAAGACTATAATTAGACAACCCCTACATATCCAAAATAAAATTTGTGTTATAATTGAATTTTTTTATGTTATATATGAAATGATGAATTAATTTATTCCTAATAGTATGGGAAAAGTGAATGCCATAAAGGGAGTGTAAACAATGGAAAAACAAATAAATGCAAGAAACATGTAATAAAAAGCAAACTAGGTCCTTCCTCCACATTTATTTGCAATCTCGAATGAGATGGCTAAATTGTGGAGTAAAGTACCAAACTTGTTATATCTCCTTGATGTATTTGTATGTGGTTACTCCAAATGTGTTGATCAAATGGGAAACGTAGTGCCGTATGAATTCAAGTGGCAATTGGACAAAGTAATGCTACAAATGCCTTAAGATTTCAAGAGATGATTTGTGAAGGGATGGACCTCTTATTTATAGTTGAATGAGAGGCCATGGATTGTGGATCAAACTTTGAATAAGTTAGTAGGTTAATGAATGCATTTTCCTAATTTAGCATGTTGATTTGGTCTATGTAGTTGGATGAGTTTGAATAAGAATTTAAGAGGCTTTATTTCAAATTGGTTGGCTCTTGATTTTATTCCAAAGTTGGTTGTATGTGAATATTTAGCTTCCTCTTTTGTAGGGTTCTAGAACTTGAGTGAGTGAGCTAGTGAAGTGGAGTTGAGTGGAAGGTGAGTGGATATTTAATTTTTTATTTATTTAAATAGATAATTAAATTAGATAAGGAGTGTAAGTGTATGTTTTATGCATGATATAATTAATTAAATTAATTTTAGTGAGACGTGTGAAAGGTATGAGCACATAAATAATAATCCCACTATATTATTTCATTCAACATTAGGTATAAATATATAGGCTTATTGATCTCCACTATTATAGGATAAAGCCTTAATAAACACAACAATCTTTTACTAAATATTTTTATCTCTCGTGATTTGTTTTAACAACTCAACAACTAGCAATAATGTATGCACTAATAAAATATATTTCCTAACATTCCCCCCTTACCGCAAACATGAGCAAAACATCCACACACTTATCTGCAATATGATCACCCCCGTGAAACATGTCCTACAATGTGACTCATGATCTTGATCAAAAGAAAGGCTCTCTCCTTCCATGGTTTTAAATAGGCTTACCAAAAACCTTGACGTGAACATGCCCCATCAACTGTCCACCTCGTGTGGTTTTTTGAACCTCCCACAAACCCTTTCAAGATCCATGAACTGACTTACTCGGTGCTTTTGTTCACCACTATGCTTGTACATCGAGAAGTATATAGGAATCACAACTCGTTTATTACAAAAATAAACAATATAACACATACTAGAAATAGATTTCACATTACTTCTTATAAGAATCACAATGTTATTGATTCCAATCACTATTGTTGATCGTTTGCCATTTGATCTCAAACAACATAGAAACCGCCATTGCCATCTGAAGTTGCCTTTGACTCTAGTCATTTTGGGCACGAACGGAAATGGAACATTGGTGTCATGTTCCCCCCACAATGTGAAATTTCCATCATTCACATAACCAAGAGCACTAAAAAGTAAATCATATCGAAATTCATACTACTTCGATCGAATCTTGTTGCACATGATCACCATTGCTAATGAATGTATTCACCGACTGATCATATTCCAATGAAGTACAAAAGTCAAAGGATCGCCGGGTTAGAGGATATCTGCAATCATCTCGCTTCTCCAATACAATCATTTTTCCAATGCATCCACAATACACACCACACTCGAAAATCAAAAGAAGCACAACCTGAAAAGAAAAATTCACACCACAAAAATGTCACCACAATTGATATGTGGCCTCGTCATTTCATGCGATCGACGAGAGGTAATCGATCAACATCCTTCATCCGATGCTTCCATCCTCTAATTAGTCTCTGCTTCTAACTCAACTAGATTTGATCATGGAGCTCATTGTACAATTTATCCCCATAAGATGGATGTCGTGTACAAGTGAAAATGCGTCCAATTATTGAAAAGTGAGGCTTTTTTAATTATTTTTTTACAAAATTTTGAGTTTGACTCTCAAAATGACAATACTTGATGACTCTTGACAAAATGACTTTACGACTTTTAACTCTTTTGACTACATAAACTATGACTTTTGACAAAAAGAAAAAAATGATACTTGATTTTGGCGACACAATTATTTTGACAATGACACTGATACAAAAATAATGACTTTATTGCAAATTCCAATTAAAGATTGAATTTTGGTAAACTAATTGACACATATTTTATTTTTGTATGGAATGACCAAACAACTCTTGTTAGACTATGAAAATGTCAACACACTTTATTGACATTAGAAAAATGACTCTTAATAAAAAACACAACTTAACTAACCTTCGACATGGATTTATGACCTATAACTTTATAAATATATCTTTCCGTTATCATTGACACATCTAAGGATTAAAAACTAAACCTATCGACTCAACAATACTTATGAAAATATATTTAAAAGACCCAAAAATAAGTTAACCAAATTAATACCATATCCCAAATGGTAGGAGAAACCCGAGGCATGGTGGCAAAGAGGTGAGATACTAACATATAGTCCAGACAAGGCGTTGTAGATTTGCACGAGGAAGAATAGATGGTGCCAAAACTGATGGAGAACGCATAGTACAAAGATCTAAAGAGATGTAGAATAAATACCACGTATTGTCAGGTGTATTTGACCCGCAACTGTCTTAAAAAAGTGATCTTCAGGCATGTAATGTCTGAGTGGGGATGTGGATGTTGCAATGCAATCATGTCAAAAATGGAAGCACATCCCCATAAGGTAGATATTCACCTCCAAATCCGTCCACCTACTGAGATCAAAAGTTTTTAAAATTCCTTCAAAGCGCAGTAGCTCCAAAAACTGTAGAAGCGTCGACACCAAGTGATCAGAAGCATAGAAGTTGTTAGAATGGACGCACAAAAGTATATATGGATGAAACTTAAAATTCTACACTATCCATATATGCTCTTTTCGATAAACTTAAGTCTCTCATCCACAAGGCAATACATAGAATTCTGCCCCTTCAAAATAAATTATGCTTCCATCAGAAATCAAACTTGCTCTGGTACCAAATGAAAGGTATGGATTTTTCGCTGTATCATTTCATTCAACATTAGGTACAAATATATAGGCTTATTGATCTCCACTATTATAGGATAAAGCCTTAACAAACCCAACAATCTCCTACCAAATATTTCTATCTACGTGAGTTGTTTTAACAACTCAACAACTAGCAATAATGTATGCACTAATAAAATATATTTCCTAACAATGTGGGTGAATATTGATTTAAATACTAGTGTGCAAAGGGAAGTATGTAATTTGAGGGTGTCTGCATTTTCCCCTCTTTAAAGTGTTATTATGGATTAATATCATTTTAAAGATAATAGACACATGTAGATCAATGAACAGATGGTAGAGAAGTGTGGAAAATCGCTTGATTTACTCGGTGAAGAGTTTGGATGTCCGAATGAGTTAGAAATGGTGCTAACGGAGTTCCCCTTGAGTGGGTGGTTGACGCGATAAAGTGGTGGACATCCGCTGAGAGAGAGAGAGAGAGAGAGAGAGAGAGAGAGAGAGAGAGAGAGAGAGAGAGAGAGAGAGAGAGCTACAAAAAAATGGGAAGACTGGGCATAGAAAAAGAGTCACAAAGGCATAAAGGCCAACAATTAGGGTTTAGGAAGGGAAATTATGGTTAGATGAAGGGGTTAAATAGAAGGGTGGGAGGGTAGAAAAACTTATTGGTCATTTTTGCTATTGGAGCCCTTTGTGCCTTTGAGTGGTTTTTGAGCTTTGGATTGTGGGAGAGATGGATAAGATTGCATCACACACACATCGCACAAACCGAGTACGATTGTGATTTACGAGGACTAGATGATGACGCCACACGTATGTAGACTTGAATTTGAAGTGCATTTAATGTTAGTTTAGGGTATAGAAAAGGGGAAAACAATGCTATCAGATAAGAAAGTACACTAGTTTGAAATGCAAAATCTGCTAGCATGACAATGCATGCACTAATGTAAAACTAAGTGTGTTAGCGTGTTATAAAGCGCGTTTGCGTGACAAAGTACACTAGCATGGATATAAGTGTGCTAGTGCTAAAGTAGGTGTGCCAAAGGTGTAAAATGTGATAACGTGAAAGGAGGTGGGCTAGCGTGCAAGTAAGTGCACTACCATGAAGGTAGATGTACTCACATGTAAGTAGGTGCGCTAACATGAGATGAGAGAAAACTTAGATTTTTTGGATTTTTTGAGATAAATGAGTTAGGAAAAGTTTGCTACCAAAGTGTAACAAGTGTTTGGAATGTTTACATGAGATATTAGGTACGTTGGACACAAGATAGAGGAATTCTTGTTTGAGAGTATACAAAGGGAGGATGACACATACTAAATAGAGGGCTCTGTGGGCGGTGTTAGAGGTGACAAGCCTAACACATGCATAATGGATGCCAGAAACACGAGTGAATCATGCAATGTTGAAAAAATTAGCACGGAGGTGACACAATGAGTCAAAAACATTCTAATTTCGACACGAGAGATGTCAGTTACTATGGAGGACATTTATCAAGTTCGTAGAGTTTCAATGATTGGGAGGTTGATAGAGTGGGATGAAATTCAGGCACAAATCAAGCGCAATTACAAAATTTGTTTGGTGGATAGGATATTTATAGAGAGGGGATGTCGATACATTTAGAAGTATGTATGATGAATGAAGAGATTGATTGGATACCTAATTATTTAATAGATCTTATTAGTGGCTTATTGCTTCCTGATAAGACTAGGAGCTGATTTCGATTCGGGTTGATTGGACTACTTGTTGATATGTTGGATTCAACGACCATGTTTTCATGGGGAGCATGCATATTAGCTCACTTATATAGGGATATACACATGGTAGTGTATAAGAGTCGAGGAGCTTGGGATTGGCTTCATTATTACAAATTTAGGCTTGGGATCACATAGCCCTTGGTTGGCCAAAGAGTGTGTTAAGGGACAAACATCCAGAGGAGCCCTAATTATTTGGATGACACACACTTAGAGTTGGGAACATGGGACATCAGGGTGACTTAGCCTAATATTAGCAAGCCCTAGATGATTTGCGGCTTATGAAAGGTGATATGGAGTCCGTACATGGCATACAAATGGGAGACATATGCGCAGAGGAGTTAGGGACCTTAGAGATAAATCATTGGATGATAGGAAATCAATCTTATATCTTGGAGCGTTACGGACCAAACATGGTCATGAGGTAGTTGGGAGTGAGGTAAGATCTATACCGGATGATGAGCGGTGGTATGCTAGGGTATTATGGGAGATTTTGGCATTTGGTGCGTGGATTAGGCCGAGCATAGCCAATGCCTGTTTTTGCAAGAGTGCTACCATAGGTATGGCATGCACGATTAGGAATCATGGATCTTGGAACGTCGGTGGGATATGAAGCTTGGTATGCTTTAGCATAGTGCCTATCTCTGTTTGACCATTCCTGAGGAGTGATGATGGCGGGTATGACAACGACATTACAAATATACCGAGATGGATACATAAGAGAGGGAGTGACATAAAGGGACGAGGATGGAGAGGTGATGCACATGTTGCCCATGTTCTAGCTTAGAGGTAGGATAGATAGGTGCATGGTGGACATGGACATGTACAGGATGCACACGTACATGTGGGACATGCTTTACATGTACAAGTTGTACATGTACCCGTACATGCACACGTATAAGGTTCACTACTAAGGCCACCTATTCGGGAGGAAGAGGATGAGACAAAGATGGATATGGTTTTAGGGATGGAGATGATGGGTGGGGAGTTAAAGGAGAGGTTGATGTGTTGAGTCATATTCCACTAATACAACCTCCAGGTTCGTTAGTAGCAGAGTTACATGCGACCCAAGCACAAAGAAATAGAGCAGTGTGATAGAGAGATGCATCTCTTATTATAGCTTAGACATTGCAAACATAGTTACAACAGATGACATCCGAGAGAGGTCATTTAACACTAAAACTAAAACATGTGATAACAGAGAGGGATGTAACCCGTTGTGTTTCCAAGGCCAATGGGATGCACGATATATTACATGATTTATTTACTGCCACCCATGGTGTGGGCTATTATAGATGGATGTACAAGGCAATCATGCTAGAGAGCTCGTAGATATAGTCGAGGATGAGGATGAGGTCATGGAGGCCAACTAGATCACACGTGCCATCTAAATCAACTAGATAAGTCTAGATGTCGCCATCGAGGTGAGATGATAGACTAGGTAGTCCGAAGGTTAGAGAGCGTTGTGGATGAATATGTGTATTATATAGATGTATTATTTTTGGTATACGCCTCATGATGAAGGCATATTTTTTTGTATAGATGTCAATTATGGCATTGTGATGTATATTCATGTATATGACACTTTTTTTTGGACATTGTACATGGATATTTTATTGATGTATATAAATGACGATTGGTTTATTTTGTACATTGTAATTTGTTCATGGATGGATGTTTATTTATTTTCATTAGTATGGTAAATGATGTGATAGATATGATAATGATGATGTGAGTGATTTTTCTCGTAGCTTGAGCTTCCATTCAAATATTGTACTTTAGAGAAACCTATTTTGCTATTGCACAACATAGTTTACATCATGATTATTAAGTAAACATGAAGAGTAACTTGTTATTTGCGTAATACAAACACACAAACAAACACAAAACAAACAAAAGGTAAAAAGTAAAACAATCTCAATATAAACAATAGATGTATACACCATGGCTATAAATGAACAAGATGATAAAAATAATAATTGTAATTGGTCCAAAAGTAAACACATTGTAAACAAGAGATAAAACAAACCTAATAGACACGGTAAATATACACACCATGGTTACAAATTATTAGAATTTGGATGGAATGTATAATTAACAAATTATAGATTCATAGATAAATGCCAAAGATTATAGATTATGTTGTGCAATTAAATAAGACACATAATTAGCTTATTAATGATAGCAGATTACAGATCTTCATGAGCAAGAGATGAAAGTAAATAACAGAAAGTAAAGACACAGATAACACTAGATTTAAGTGGAGAAACCTAAAGGAAAAAAATCCACTGATAAAACACTATTTGTATTAAGAATTCAATAGTTTTAACCCAACACTTCCACTTCACTCCTTGGTCTCACAGTAAACAATAGCAGACTTTTGTCTCGTAGTATAACAACTCACATAAGTAGCTTAAGCTTAGATCAAATGGTCTATTAGCTCATTAGCCAAAAGTAAGTAATCTCGTGAGGGATCATCCTACTTATATAGGATGGGTGAGCAGTTATACCACTTCACTCTTTTCAAAGATGTGAAAGACCGACTAAGATTATTAAAATAATATTTAAGACAAGGGACTGTTTAAGTAGCGGTCCACCAAATGGTATCTTTACTTGACATTAATACCTAACACTCCCCCTTAATGTTAAGTGGGAAAAATAGACATGCCAAATTTACCTTTTTCTACAAAAAGATTTACAGATCCTTGAATCAACAATAGTGATTTAGGATAGCATGGAAACAAGAGAAATCCATTGATCTTCCCATATAAAATTCTTAAGACCAATGCTTTACATATGAATACTTACATCAAATTATGGAGCCTTTTATAAACTAAGACATACCCATAACTAAAGATTCGTTGGGATTTACAAGTAACTTCACATAGAGTGACACATTTACTTATTACAAAATGGAGGAAGTATTGGAAGTTTACAACGAATTGCCTTATGCATTTTCTCATGAGACTTACAGTTCACATACAATGTTACAACCATGTGTAACCAATCCTTAAAGGATCACTTTGTTACATACAAAGCGGGTGGTCATGATCCACTCTTAAAAGTTAACCCGAGTCTTTTATAATAAGCCATTAAGAGGTGGCATTGTCATGCACACTCCCCCTCAATGGAAACTCTGATAGGCCCAACAAGGCACAAAACTTGCAGTAGTTCCCAACACACAATGGCTCGGGGAAGATATCTACAACATAATTTCTGATGTTGAACTAGATTCTTTATCAAGAGCAATATGACCTTCACATAGAAGAGAACAACTGACAACCACATAGCTTCTTTCTTACTACTTCAAGTGATGGCACTTGCATCAATACTTGACCATAAATCTAGTTGTATATCCAACACAACATCAACATGGTTAGAGGCATGATAGACAACATAATAGGCATAACAACTAACATAATAATATGCTTAACAACTAACCATGTTACATTACAAATATGTTGAAAAAATTCAACATATTATACTACTAAAATATTTATTAGATGCAATCAATATTAGACGTCTCCAATAAAAACACAAACATGTCCCCAAGTTTCATTTGATATACATATAATAATATTTTAGTAATCAAATAAAATGTTTTATCAACAAACATATATATCTTATTCCAAGCCTTTTATACAAAGATAAGACTTGATAGATAACTGGGCTGACCAGATAATCAAATCATTCAAGAGTAATCACAATATTCATAGAATAAAATGACCATGTAAGCAAAAATTAAGCTTAGACATGTCATATATGATCAAATTTTCATGCCAAAAATATTATTTATCACCAAAAACATTGTCTTACTTCTCTTGATTCTAAGAATTATATTTTTATTATCGCTTTCGAGATATTATGACTGCTTTTGAAAAAAATCATTATCAACAAAAATAGTTAGAGAAACCATGCTCGTGAAAGCACCTGACACATGAATCATAGTCAGAGTCAAGGATTGAAAGATCTCCCCCTCAATGTCTACATCCATTATATCATAAGGAAACTGAAAAAACTTGCAAAACAATTTCAGTTTTAGGATACTCGAAGTGAAAGATGAAGTTTATATAGTTACTACATTAGTTCTATGATCATTCTCTTCATCTTCATCTTGATTTTGATATGATTTATTCCATTTTTTATTTTTGAAATTTGTCTTCTTTTTCAACTTACATTCTTCTTTCTTATGGCCAAATTTTCCACAGTAATGACATCTACCATCAAAGCTAACTCTTAAATTTCCTAATTTCTTGTCTTTACCAGGGGTTTAAGAGATGGTTTTTGATTTTTGAATCTAGAAGGTTTACTTTTTGATTCTTGAGTGAGAAGTGCCTGAGTAGTATTCTCTTTAGAATCAAAATTTTCCATAACACGCTCTTCTTGAATTAAGAGACAAGACAAAGTGTCTAGATCAAACATATGATTCTCATTCTGATACTTAGAATTAAGAATTGAGATGTAGTTTCTGAACTTTTCATGAATATTAATCTGAATTATAAAGTACATAAGCTTATCTTGAAATAATTCACAATTGCAGCCATCTAATTGAGCTTTAATGTTCTTAATTTTAGCCAAATAGTTGACAATTTTCTCATCCCCTTCATGGGTGATGTAAATGTTAGGAAATATAATGTTTACATTATAGTGGGATATTTACCGAAAGGTAAATAATAATTAGTTAGTTATATTATTGTTATATAAACAATAATATATTAGTTGGAGTTGTTTTAACAACTCGTATGATTTGAGTTGTGTATTTTTATGTGAGTAACAATCACAACTAAATAGGATTATTGTTAGAGAAACCTCCTAATTTATAGGAGTTACATATTCATATATATTTGTAATTTATTCGTATGAAGCTATACAAAGAGATAATATATTATTCTTTGTGTCATTTCATGCAAGTCTGATCCAAATTTTATATTTGGTATCAGAGCGATCAAAGGTCTGAGGTTGTGTCCAAATGAGATTCATTTCTCATTGAAAAATGCAATCCATCAATCGGTCGCAGACCTAGTGATTAACAACATGCATTGATTATCAAATCCATTGCAGTCCAATTCACACAACGTTTGCTGGAGACCATGTATATCCAAGTCTAAAAACAAAAATGATGCTCTTGCTGATATTCTATACGTCCAGTTTTGATCTGAGCTCTGTTTGAAAGAAGACGTTGGCTTCTAGATTTCTATGTGATTCATTCTCCTAAAAGAAGAAGATTAGATCAACATTGTGATGAAAGTTGTTTGTTTGGCTAGTAGCTGCATGGAAATAAGGTGAATCTTTGACGTCCTAGAGGATAAAACGTGGTGAGTGATATTCTTGGAACCATGTTTTACACCCATTCTACTAAGTGCAAATTTGATATTACGTGGACATGTCATATTTGTAAATCTGTATCAGTCCTCCAAGTTTTTCAACCTTGGACTATAGCAGAAAGATAAAGTCTTATTATTTGTGAGCTAGCAATCTTCACGAATCGGCCCATGGTGCAGCGTATAAATCTCACAAGAATCACTGAAAGTATTTTATCCCTATGAAGATATTTTGAAATACTGATCTAATTTCCATCCACTTGGATGAAAAATACGTTTCCTATTCTTCCCAACAAGATACCTCTCAGCCACACGTGGAGTTTCAGCTATCTACGCGTTTTGTTTTAAAGACTGGTAAACTACATGCAGATCGGTCCATCCTTTTAAGTTTTTAGGTGACTTGATCTATCTTAATTATTTTATTGGTCCACATAATAGCTGAGTCTTATGGTTATGTAACTATTTATCTACAGTTAGTGAGCCATGTCTAATTTATTAGAAATCATTTGTCCGTGAAAAGTCAATAAGTTTGTATTTGTTGTAATTATATAAAAAAAGTAATCATTAATTACTTTTTATCGTTCATGTATATTAGAATTAATGGATTTGTAATTGTCCATTACAAATCAAGTTTATAGTCATTAGTGTCTATTTGTTTGTAAAAAGGTGCATTTTTCGGTTTTAGCCGACACCTATTTTGTTATTTTTTTTTGTGAAGAGTCATAATGGATAAGTTGAGTCACATTGAAAATTTTGAAGGTAAATATTTTCATACCTAGCAAGTATGAACCTAGTTGTTCCTAATCAACAAATATTTGTGGGATATTGTTGATGGAAAAGAGAAGAAACCGACAAATGCAGATGAAGCAGCAAAATGGGTAAGCAGAGATCCAAAGGCTACAATGATTATTAGATTGGGTCTATCAAATGTTTATTTGCACCATATAGACTTAAAAAATTCCTTTCACACAATTTGGGAGACATTGAACAAATTGTTTGGATCACAAGCTGGAAGCGCAACAATATCTTTAAAGTAGATATTGTTCGGCCTCAAGATGGAAGAAGGCGACAACATGGTGGAACATATTAATAAGTTTCATTCTATTTGCAATCAACTAGTTGAAATAAATATAGATGCGATCAAGACAATGCTAAAGCAAAATTACTCAATAGCATGCCTCCATGCTGTTCTAACATGGTCTTTACGTTGAGTAAAATAAGTCCAAGTTTAGAAGAACTTATTTCTTCTTTACTAGATGAAAAAAAAAGAAACATGATTGTAGAACCGCAGGAGGAAAATAAATGTACGGTAAGAAACAAGATAAAAGAAGATATAAATCTTATTTAAAACCCGAATCATATTATAAAGATTCAAATAAGTAGGTCACCTATTATTACAACAGATAATCTGGTCACTTGTCTACAAATTTCAAGAAAACAACACAAGACTTGCTTGATGGAAAACTAGAAGATAATGCCATGGCTGTTGATAAAGAAGAAGAAAATGAAGAGGAAGGAAATACTTCTCATATAGAAAATCAAAGTGATGAAGATTTTCTCTATTAAATAATTTTCTAGAGGACTGAGACAATAGAGGCCGGAGAGGTCGACAACGACCTCTCGTCAATCACAAACGATGTGTCCTGGACAAAGGTGTGGTGGCATATATATAGTGTGAGTATATGCTTTTCAGTGTGGTTTTGTGCACTTCATTTTTTACAGTTTGTAGTTTTCAATAAGTGGAAATTTCACATTGAGGGGGGAACATGATTCAATGTTCCATTTCTAGTTTTTCAGTTGTGTATGTGATTATTCCTACATAAATTCCCTAATGAAAAAACATAGTGAAGAATAGATAACACAGTGAAATGCAACATCATGAGTCTTGATGAGGTAGAATAGTCAGATGTGTTCCTGTTCATACCTAGGTTTGTGGTTAGCCTCTTGAAAACCATTAAAGGCTGCTTAGATGTGTTCTTGCTTGAGTTCCCACACTGTTAGGTCAGATGTGTTCCTAGAGTGACTGGTTGATAAGCAGATGATTCCTAAGCGTGTTCCCATCCTCGTCGATCAGATGTGTTCCCGATAGTGTATGGTCGATAAGAAGTTGATGTGTTCCTTCTTCTACCTTCAATTCGAGTGTGTGCCAAGATCATGAGCAAGCACAAAGCGCAAGTTGTAGAGGAAGTGTGAAAATTATTTTACTACCATGTAAACATTAAGGGGGAATGTTAGGAAATATAATGTTTACATTATAGTGGGATATTTACCGAAAGGTAAATAATAATTAGTTAGTTATATTATTGTTATATAAACAATAATATATTAGTTGGAGTTGTTTTAAAACTCTTATGATTTGAGTTGTGTATTGTTATGTGAGTAAAAATCATAACTAAATATGATTATTGTTAGAGAAACCTCCTACTTTATAGAGTTTCATATTCCTATATATTTGTAATCTATTTATATGAAGATATACAAAGAGATAATATATTATTGTTTGTGTTATTCATGTGCAAGTCTAATTCAAATTTTATAGTAAACAACTCTAAAACTAGCTTAATTATCTTAGACAGACGGCTTCCTTCATGCATGGTCTCTAATTTCTTCCATGCATCTACAGGAAAGTCCATATGACTTATATGCATCAAGAATTCATTTCTAATGCTTTGTAATATGATGGACAAAGCTTCCAAAGATCTCTGAGAGAAGGAGATAATGTTTTCAGGGGTAGCTTGTCTCCATGTGGGACATTTTTCGATACTAGTCACAAGATCCCAGAGCTTTCTTGCCATGAAACAAGCTTTTAACCTTACCCTCCAAATACTATAGTTCGTCCCATTCAATAGTTGAGACTTATCTAAAGAAAAATGGGGAACTGGCCATTTTAATGCTTAGATGGAAAATGGAGACAAATTAAGCTAAAAACGAGTCAAGGAAGATAAATAGATACAAAAATAAGCTACATATATTTTTAATAGCTATACGAATGCAAACAAATCGAATTTAATAAAAAAGACTAGCTTTGATCGAGATTAAGATTGATTTAACAAAGCTTAGTCAGAGTTGAGCTATAGTCCTTTTAATAAACAAATTAGCTGATCAATTAATTAGTTAATTAATTATGAGTTTAAATAGATCTTAAAAAATATGGCAGATCCTCTGGCGGATGCGAAATCTTTAAAAATTAAAGTCAATGCCTTTTTGGGTCCGCAACAGAGTTATAAACTGCAACAAAAAGGGCGAACGCGAAGTCTCAATAAATTAATATAGATAGAAGACTTATCGGGTCCACGATAAAAACAAATAAACACGCGTCAAAAACTATAACAAGACTAACAACAACGAAAAAAATACACGTGTCACTTTTCAATTAGCTCACATTTCGCAATGCGCTTAAAAGTCAGAAGACAATTAATTAAAAAAAGAACCGTATACACGTGTCTTTAATTAATTGGATCACTTTTTTCGCACTCTGACACAATGCGAAATCAAAGTCTTAGTCAAATAGAGCCACTTGTCGAAAATTTAACGGCTAAAGAATAAACACTTGGCAGCTTTCCGCCAAACCTTAAATAGGTTGCTTTGAGCGGACTTAAAGTCCCCGAAATAAAGCAAACTTAAAATAAACTTCGGGTCTGAAATCTAAAGATAGGTGTCACAATCTAAGTGGCTAAGTCAAAGCAAAGACTGACACCCTGACACTTGTGAAAAATAGATATACATGTCAAAGAACAATTGGTTAGCACTTCGCAAGTATGAAAAAGACCGACAAATGTGAAATAATGTGTAAGTCCCTTATTGGCTCGCGTTTCACGAATGACAATTAGATAGACACTATAAATGAAACCACGAAGCAAGATAGAGCTTTCTAATTGGTTCGGGATTCACAAAAACAAAAAGGTCTATTTAGAAGACTCGACAATGCGAAGCTTAGTGAGAACAATGCTTGGCTCAAGCGTCGCAATCAAAAGAACTTCATAGAAACGAAAAAAGTCAAATAGAATTGACAGAGTGAAGCCGGATGCCACAAAATGATTGGCCCGAGCTTCACAAAGACAAAAATTTCCGAGAAAATTAAATATCTATCTAGAAAATCGACAATGCGAAGCCACCTGGCATTCAATGAATGGATCGGGCTTCACAAAAGCAAATTTGGCCAAAAAATAATGATTTAAAAAAATTGGAATGGATTTAAACACTCCGAATTAACTGGATCTAAAGAGATCTTTCGAATCCACAGTCAACACATGACCCAAACGACTATAAATGGCGCGAAAAATTAAAAAAATATGCGGATTTATAGTTTTAAACTCTAAATAATCGAACTAGTCGCAAAAATCATAAATCTAAGCATGCAAACAACTCTGACAGATTTAAATAATCAATCAACCAATATCCAAGTAATTTTGGGATGAAAATTAGAACTTTGCACCTGATTTAGCTTGAAGTTGTTGGCTAAATTTTTAAGGTTTTGCAGATCTAAAGATCATCAAGATTCTTCGCTCTTACAAGCCATAAAAATCCAAATCTAGCTTTGCACACACGTAATCACTAAAGAATGATACCATGTTAGAATTTGGATGGAATGTAGCATTAACAAATTATAGATTCACATATAAATGCCAAAGATTATAGATTATGTTGTGCAAAGATAATAAGACACAAAATTTGCTTATTATTGATAGTAGATTACATATCTTCATGAGCAAGAGTTGAAAGTAAATAACAAGAAAATAAAGACACATATAACACCATATTTAAGTGGAGAAACCCGAAGGATAAAAATCCATTAATTAAGCACCGTATGTATGTATTAAGAATTCAATAGTTTTAACCTAGCACTCCCACTTCACTACTCGGTCTCACAAAGAAACAATAACAAAATTTTGTCTCACAAGATAACAACTCGTATAAGTAGCTTAAGATTTGATTAAATGGTCTATTAACTCATTATCCAAAATTAAGTAATCTTGTGAGGGATCATCCTAATTATATAAGATGGGTGAGCAAAGCTATACCACTTCACTCTTTCCAAAGTCATGAAATATCGACTAAAATTATTATAATAATATTTAAGAGAAGGGGTTGTTTAAGTGGCGGTCCACCAAATGGTATCCCCACTTGACATTAACACCCCAACACAAACAAACCAAGATGATAAACACAATTGGTCAAGAATTAACTAAGAACAATAACAATGCAACATAACTTTAAATAAAGACAATTAACTATGCCCCTAATGTGTTCCACAATGAAGATTTAAGTATATTTGGATTTCCATTGAGAAAGGATACATGCAAGGGGATTGAATCAGACTTGAAGAGTGGGGTCAAGTGACACTCTTGTTGGATCTACATTGAAGATTAATATAATATTGAATGGGTCATTTCCCTAAGAAAGGATACATGTAAGGGAGAAAATGAGAGCCGATATTGCCCCAAGCGAGGATACATGCGAGGGATAGGATTGATTTGAATTTCCCCCAAGCAAGGATACATGCAAGGGGTAAGATGATTTGTTTTGATAGTCATAGGATGGTTGGAATGATCACTAGGATATGAGTTAAAAGTTTGACTATGTGAAGTTGTGTTGATATTTTGGGATATTATATATATATTTTTGATTATTTAAATGTTTTGAATGTTTGGGTTTTGTAGTTTTGTGTTTGTTTTTGATTTTTTACCCAATTTTAATAACTAAAAGGATATTTACTTAGGTGATCTAGGACCCACCCAAGAATACACAAGTGCGTATAGAATTATGAAGCTTAAGGGATGGATGTGAGCGAATACAACCAATATGAAATATGTTGCATGCCTTAAATACAAGGAACAAATGACAAAAACCGGTTTGGGATGATACAATAAGATGGATGGCAAGTGTCGTTGATACTCACACTTTAGTTATATTATGTTTTTCAATCAGGAGGTGTCAATGGCTATTCGAACAAACGGAACAATCGATTTTTTTCTCGGTAAGACTTATTTAATAATGAAATTAACTAAATACTATACTAAATGTAATAAGGAAATGCAATGGATTAATAACAAAAAGACTATTGAATACAAAATTAAACGTACTGAAAAATAATGCAATGATGATAATTCAAATTAATGCAAAATACATAAAGTAAATGAACAATAAATTATCCCTTCTCATTGGGGAGGAGTGGCCCTTGCTCCTTCCCTTTGATCCGGTTCAACGTTGCAAGTCACACAAGTAAAGTTTTCCCCTGAATCCACACTTTATTGAAAGAAATTTCTTTTACAGTGATTAATCGAACTAAATTGAATCAAATCTTGAATCCTAATACATTTTCTCTTTTATATTAGAGCAGTCCTAATCTCTTTGGGAGAGAACTAGTTATTTGCAATTAATGACAACTACTTAACTAGAAGATACATATAACAATACTGATTGTTTTAGAAGTTACAATCGTGGAAGGATTAATCTATGCCATGTTTGGATTGAATTAATCGTTAACTACATATGATGCCCGTAATTGAATTTTTTGAGATAGTCAATCGACGCTAGAAGATATTGTAGATCCTGAATTGATTCCTTATAATCATGATGATTATAAATCCATGAGTGTTTGTCTACATTATGTCTTCAAGCAATTGGAGTTAATTTGGGATTGCATGGACCTCATAATATACATGAAGGTTGAGGTAGTAGTACACATTTCATGATCATGTCATTGTGTTAACTGATGTGCCACTATATCAACTCATAGTTCAACCATCCAAGCCATTTATCTCTTTTGCGCAAGTCCCTCATTTCAAGTGAGTCCGAATTAGTGATCTGGACAAGCTCTGTGCTCCACGACGAGTCTTGCGCTAATGCAAATGCAAGTCCTACGCTAGTGCATAAACAAGTCATGCACTAGTCTGCAGTTAACTCCTGTGATGACTCAAGATATAATTTTCCAAATACATTGTTAATACTCATAAGAGTTTCATTCAAGCCATATTTGAAAAAGCAATAACAAGATGAAAATAACAAGAATATGCACAACATTTCCTTCCAAAACATAGTAAAGTATTAATTATAAAACATCAATATTATACATAGTGCAAAATGATATCATGGTAACACAAGGTTTACATAGGATAAAACATGGAAAAAGGGGTTCATCAATGAATATGATGAAGGAACTATATAAGTGGATGTGAAAAAATGCCCCAACATAAGAGGCTTGTATAATTAAATTAGGAATATAATCTTTTCAAATAAACCACATTCATGGGTTTTTTAAGCTCTTTGCCATCTTGAGTAGACAACTTATATGTACCTAATCCAAATTTTGCAGTGATAAGGTAAGGACCCAACCAATTTGGTTCAAATTTTCCTTTCTTGTCCCAATCTTTGGTTATATTTTTTTGATTTTATTTTAATACAAGGTTGTTGATCTCAAATTGTCTTGGTTTGATCTTCTTTTTGTATCTACGATGAAGTCAATTTTGATACACTTTGAGATGATCTAAAGCATTGAGCCACTTTCATCTAGGAGATCAAGCTCATCAAGACGATCTTGTCTATAGTCATCTAATTTGATTAGATGTTGGAGGGATACACAGAGTGATGGGAGCTCGACCTCTATAGGTAATACAACTTTAGAGCCATATACAAGTGAAAATGGAGTGGCTCCTATTGGAGTATGAAAGTATGTGTGATAGGAACCGAGGAAGGATATAATTGTGTATGCCAATTCCAACCATGTTTATCAACAATGGATGCTTCAACTTGGTCATTACATTATGGATAATAAGGAGTGGACTAGCGAAGGTGGATGTGAAAGAATTTGGCTAATGCTTTAATGGTTTTATTTTTAAACGACTTACTATTATTAGTAACAATAAAGGAAGGAATTTCAATGGGAAAAATGAAGTGGTTAAACATGAACTTGAAGATTAATACCAATGGCATATGTGAGAGGCATTACCTCTACCCATTTGGTAAAATATTATGTGGCAGTGATAATGAATTTTTGGCCATCAGATGAGGTGGGATTGATCTTTCCTATAAGGTCAAGCCCCCATTGGGAGAAAGGACAAGGTGTAGTGATTGGTTGTAGAGATTGTATATGTGCATGCATGAGGTTCCCATGTGTTTTGCATGACACATACTTCTTGACAAAATTGCATGCATCTGATTTCATAGTAGGCCAATAGTAACCTACGCGTAAAATTTTCTTTGTTAAGACCATGCCACTTATATGTGCATCGAAAATACCAGCATGTACCTCTTCTAGGGTTTGGAGTACTTCATCTTGGTTGAGACATCTTAATAGAGTCCCATCATAGCCTCTTTGATAAATGGTATTTGCAAGTATGGTATAGCACGAAGCACATTGTCTTAATGCTCATTTATTTTTGGAGTTCATATTTTCAGGATAAGTGTGATCATGGATGAAAGTATAAATATCATGATACCGGGGTTGTCAGGACCAACTATTTCATAGACCATGGTTGAATCAAGAAAATCGTAGGCCAAAACTAGAAGATGTTAAATGAGAAAATCAATATATGTTTGATGAGATTTGAACTCAAGAATGGATATGATAGTCGCTCATTGCATCTGCTGATTTATTTTGGAGGTGAGGAACTTGTTCAAAATTGATCAACTAGAAATAACCTTTAAGGCTACCACCATGAGTTTATAAGGAATTATATTTTCATATTTTACCTAGTATTCATTTGTGACTTGTTTAATGATTAAAAGTGAATCACCAAACACTGCCAACTCTTTGAGATTCCATGATATAGCCAATTTCAATCCAACTATGAGTGCTTCATATTCTACAATATTGTTTGTGCAAGGGAAGGCCAAGTGGAAATATTTTGGGATAACATTTCCATTTGGTGTGATAAGTAGAATACCAACTCCTAATCCATGGACATTACAAGATCCATCAAAAAATAGAGTCCAAGAAGGTGTTGTATCAATATACAAGATGTATTCATCCGAAAATTTGAAGTGAAGAGGTTCTAATCCCGATAGAGGTGCCGAACTAATTGATCTACACTTGATCCTCCTTTGATTTCTTTTTGACTAACAAACTCGATATCAAACTCACTAAGTAGAATGACCCAACTTGACATTTTTCCTATGAGAATGGGTCTAGATAGTAGATATTTGAGGGGATCTACTTTTGCAATGAGTTTGGTTGTATGATTGAGAAAATAGTGGCGTAGTTTGTGAAATGTGAAAGCTATTACTAAACACACTTTCTCAACCTGTGAATACTTTAGCTCATGATCAAAAGCATTATACTAAGATAATAGTCGCCTTCTCTTTTCTTTGATCATTATACTTGTACTAGCGATTATCCTATTACATATTCTATAACGTATGATGTGTAGAGAAGCATTGGTTTATTTGATATTGGTGGCATGAGAACTGGTGGAATTGATAGATATTATTTTAGTTTGGAAAAATAATCTTGACATTCTCCATTAAAAATGGACATCCTTTTTCAGTAATTGATTAAAGTGATGAAACTTATATTCTAGTTGTGAAATGAACCTTTTGATTGATTGGATCTTTCCTTGAAGACATCTTAATTTCCTGAGATTTTGGGAGGATGCATTTCCATAATATCCTTTAACTTTGTGGGATCTACTTATATGCCTCTCTACGAAATCGCGAATCTGAGTAATTTTCCCGATGTTACATCAAACACAATTTTATTGGATTAGATTAGACCTTATATTCACACAATCTTTCAAAGATGCACCTTAATATTGCGCTGTGATGATCTACTCGTGTTTTAGATTTTTAGGATGTCATCTACATAGTATTCCATGATATCATGTAGCATATCGTGAAAGATGATTGTCATCACTCTTTGATATGTAGCACCTGTGTTTTTAAGGCCAAAAGACATGACCTTATAACAAAATGTACCCCATGGTGTAATGAATAATGTTTTATGTTGATCTTATTTAACAATTTGTATCTGATTATAGCTAGAAAATTTGTCCATTAGGGAAATCATTTCATGACCTGTTGTTGAATCCACAATCATATCTATGTTTGGTAAAGGAAAGTCATCTTTTGGACAAACCTTATTGATGTCACAAAAATATGTACATATTTTGATTATGGGGTTTTATTTTCCATAAGTACTATGTTTAAATCCATGCCGAGTAGTCTATGTTAGGAAATGCAGGGGATAAATAATACAAAAATTATATATCCACAAAACTAAACAGCCAAGGATTATAATTTATGATTGAACAACAAGTTAATATGAATTACATCAAAGTATGAATTAGATATTAGATTGCATGCATAAACAAGAAAGTAAATGAACACAACACAACACAGAACACAAGATATAAGTGGGAAAATATGATATGTAAAAACCCCACTAAAAATCACTTATCTATATTGAGAATAAACATTTCACCCAACACTCCCACTATTTTATTGAATACACATAATTACATTCGGTTATCACTCACATGATAGTTCACTCACTTGGTATTCATTTATCATGTGAGTGATACCACTATACATATGATTCCTAAGAGAGAAAAGTACTAATTGACCATTCTGGTTGGCCTCTTTGCTCTAAATTTTGTTTCCTTCTTGGTCTTACACACCCTAATTCCCAAAGATAAATTTCGATACTTTAACTTTTCGTAGAGTTTGGACACTAGCACCCATCCACCCTCGTCCCCTCTAGTGCCCCGACATCTTTGTATCTTAGTCACCTCTTTTAGGCCTCTTCTATCTGTTGGGCATCTTGTTTTCTTATGGGTTGTCCTTTTAGTGGTTAATTACAAAATTAAAACAAGGGAATCATATAAATACAAATATATGTGACCATAATAAAGGACCAAGCTCTAAACATCTACTATCACCACCTAAGGTTGCATCCAAAGGCATTTTAAGAGAATCAAAGCATCCATCTAGCACTCACTCAAGGGACAAGGGAATGCATTTTATGTATACATTTCATAGGAGGGGAAGTTCATTTTGACATCCACACATCTATTTACATTGCTACATATAGCTATTGCTCGCTATTCAAGTGCATCTTGCACCGAGCCACGTAGGATACGATTCTCCACACACACACAAAATTGCATGGAGTCCGAAATGTGGTGTAGTGCACTGGATCACAAGTTCACTCTATCGGGTGACCACCGGTCATCGACTCCCCATTTGCATCTTTTTATTCTTAGGATTTGACGTGTTTTGGGGTTTTTCATTGTTGTTATTTCTTTTTGTACGTTATAGGATAATTCTATGGGCATAATGTGACACATAAGTGATAAAAATGAAGGGTAGTGACATAGAAATGATACAAGAGAAACCAATTTCCAACCATTTTTGCAGTCACAGACGCCCAAAAGAGGTTTCCCAAGTTCCCGACTTGATCCAGTCACCCTAGTCTAGGAAGATCTCGGCTATCACATAATTTTTCTCGGGTTCATTTGTGACACTTTCCTTCTCCCTTTTATTATTTATATAGTCTAGCACAACTGAGGATCAATTGCAAAATCATCTGAGTCTCTTATTCTATGTCTTACACCTATGGTTTCATATTTTCGTAGCTTATTACATAGGTCGATCTATACTTTATTACTTATTTATTGTGTTGTGACTTTGTAATTAGGGTTTTACAAATTTCTATATTTGTTAAATCATTTGGTGAACCCGTATCATTCGAATACTCATGGATCCTTATTTTTCTTCTTTCATGGCTTCTTAATCTCTTAAAGTCCCCTTGATTCAATCACTTCAAATTCACCCATCTTGCAAAGATGCTCAAAGAGCCATTCACAAGATCTCGCCTCCTCTAGATACACCACCTACTCAAGTCAGTGCTATCTTCGATCGTCTTTCTGATGACTCTCTTTGTTATAATTATAATCAATTTATTTACAAATCCATTCAAGCTCTTCATTCTTTATTTCAAGACAAATTTCAGGCTATGGAATCCACAATTACATCTCTTAAATATAAAATCCAACATCTTAAGGATGCTTCTCAGGATCATGCTTGTTCTTCTTCTACATCTCATCCTCATTCTATGTCTTCTACATGTGATCATATCAATGAACCCAAAGTCTTGTTGCTCCCCATGCCTCTAAAGTATGATCTCAATACTCAACAACATGATATTCTTTTGTAGCTCCTCACTCATCACCGATCAACTTGCCATCTACTCATTACTATCTCGAATCCTTATATGCTTGTAAGATATCAAGGTCATCCATATTATAATTACCATCGACTTAATAGACATAATGACAATAATCTCTCTTCTCTACATCGACAGATTGGCCACCTTAAGCATTATGGTCTTATCTCCTTTGTTGCGTAAAAATGATCCTACATGTCCATCTCCACTTGCTACATCTAATTTGGTTTCTAAATATGATTCATCTATTTCTAATGAGCATCATATCATCACTTCTAATGTTTCTTATTTCGTAACTCAAGCACTACCTATGCAATCCAATCAAACTAAGCAACCAACTCTCAAAATCAGTCTCACTCCTCCTCTTAATTCATCTACAACATTACCAATTCAAACTACGCAACCACATCTCAAAATCAATCCACCTTCTTGTCCTATCAAGTCTTCTATAGCGTCATCAATCCCACATAAGCTCCAACTAATCACTTTTGTCAAAACAACTACTCCTTCTACCGATGGTGGGACACATCTCAAACTCGCCACCATCGCATGGTCCTAACGCTGCTTCTTCCTACTATTGTCTTTGGCTCTTTATCTTATCATGAATCGATAACACTCTTCCACAATGACATGGTATGTCTCATGTCACCGCATAGATCTGCATCATCATACACTTGGGGGCATCATGTTTATCTCTCCCCCTCCTAGCATTACTAGGTGTCTCACATTTCTACTCATATGCTCTATGCTTCATATTTCATTTCTCTGAGCATCATTACACATTTATACCATTTATATTGTCACTACCCAATGACACATTCTTGTGCTATGGTCCACACTTGATTATTGAGGGCATACTACATCCTAGAACCTCACATCGTACACATGACACGTTTCACAATCTGTGCATTTACAAAACCTCGTTTCGGAATCACATTCTCACACATCACACTACCCTAACGCACTCTAGTTCCATAGTTCATACTTGACTGCTGAGGGTCTAAATTTGAAATGAACCTCACCTCACTCACACTCTCTACACTCTATGTTTCATGATCATATCTTTCCAATGCACAATTCAAACCATTTATTGATGAAGCACTCTTATTCTATGGTTCATTCTTGACTATTGAGGGGTCTTTTATAAATGAACCTCATTACATACACACCCATTCACATTCATTCAAGGGGCATGTTGCTCCCATCAAACTCAATTTTCATTCCATTCCATTCACACTCATACCATCTTGCATATCTTGGTTGCATTTACTCTTTCTTACTTATGCTTACATGTACATGTTGTTTCACATGCCGACATATATATTTCATATGCCATTATATTTTCTATATACACGTGCATGTTCACTTACCTTTTAGTTGTGAATACATCTTTTACACAAATCATTACATGCAACATAAATGCTTGCACCGTATCTCTTACCAGTCCCACATCGGCTCCTAGGGGCATCTACTTTTGTACACATACATGTGCTATTGTTTCATTTTATACTATTTCTTATTCATACTAGCACACTATTATATCGGATCATACATGCTTTGACATCATTCTTAGCTTTCTAACATGCTAACGAGTGATTGATGTGCATCGTTTGTCTTGCAGGAACTATTTTCTACCATGGTTGTCTTTACTTTACTTTCTCCTATCTATCATTGTTTTCCATTGTATGCCATTGTTTCTCGGATTTTCTGTTTGTCTTGTATGCACACCGTATTCTTTTGGCCACTTCGGCCTTGATTGTCTTACGACATTTTTAATGATGTCCCATGTTTGAAACCCACTTTTCGCGATCTACATTGTCTTATTTCTTGCTAGCTTACACTTTGTATTCTATATGCATATTTGTCTTGTTTTTACTAACACATGTTTCCAGCCACTTTGTTTAAATGTGCCTTGGTTTTTACCAAGAACATTCCCTTCCCCTTACATAGGGCATCAATTTCAGATGAACATTCAATCCTATCCTTTAGGCCACATCCTCATAGTGATGTCACATGCACCCCAAACAAGGGAGCATACATTGGGTGAATCACTCACCCCATACAATAGTTCACAGTCACAATACAACATAGTTTAGTATCGGTACAACATAGTCTCCACTCTCGAAATGGCCTAGAATTTGACTTGGGTCTTTAACACAACACATACGCCAACACCCGACATAGGCATGAGCGCCTAAGATCCCATGACCTTTCTTGGGCACCTATGACCAGGGGGTAGTTATCAAATTGTTTTCTCATATCAACATGATTCACAATAGTCTACAGAGCAGTTTTCTTAGTACAGGCACAATCCTCTAGCAATCAACATGCATGCTTTCTCTGTTTTTATATTTGTGTTGGATTGAAATGGATCAAATTTGAACAAAGCAGGATCACACCATCTGTAGTGGTGTATAAATCTTTGGGAAGTAGTCAAAGGATGGAGAATAACACTATACCTTTCTCCCTACACTTCTTCTACCATGGCGTGAGATCGCCCAAAAACTCATTCTTCTAAAATGTTTCAAGACACTTTCTATCCTTCTCACTCATCATGGATCAGGTGCACATGCTACTTTTTACATTTTGACATAATTTTACACACTTTTACACATTTGGATCGATATTTTCATATACACATATTTGACTACTCTTTTGCTCTTCTCTTTTGTAGGCCCATCCTTATGGGAAAAAATAATCACATCAATCTAACACATCGAGTGACAATGAAAATAGGTACACACATGACACAACACATATGATTTCACTCCTAGGCTCACTTCCTCTTCTCTAACTTCCACGCTTCATTTTTATCACTCCACACTTTTTGTGTCTCCTCAAAGATGCTTTTCACCATTGATCTACAAGGTTATCAGGTACACATCTCTTATCTACTTTATGTTATCGGGTATTCGCTCAACAACATAAATTCGGGGCAAATGTAGACACTAAATCATGAACTTTAGGTACATTTCTAGGTCTTAATCACATATCACTATTCATATGATTCCTATGTGAGAAAAGTACTAATTGACCACTATCTTTGGCCTTTTTTTTTTGGTTTCCTTCTTGGTGTTAGACACCCTACTTCCTAGTTTGAATTTCGATACTTCAATTTTTCTCATTCTCGGACACCAACTCCTAGGTGCCCTTGTCCCCTCTAGGCACCCCTAAACTCTTTGTATCTTACTCTCCTCTTTTCGGCCTCTTTTATCCTTTGGGAATCTTGTTTTCTTATGGGTCGGCCTTTTAGTGGTTACTTACAAAATTCAAACAAGGGAATCATATAAATACAAAACTATGATACCATAATAGAGGAGCAATCTCTAAAATCTACTATCACCACCTAAGGTTGTATCCAAAGACATTTCATGAGCTTCAAAGCATCCATCTAAGACTCACTCAATGGACAAAGAACTACATTTTCTACATACACTTCATAGGAGGGAAGTTAATTTTGACATCCACACATCTATTTACATTATTATATGTAGCTATTGCTCTCGCTATTCAAGTGCATATTGTACAAAAGCAACTTAGGGCATGAATCTACACACACGCATGCAAAAAATACATGGAGTCTAAAATGTAATGCATCTCCCGGATCGTAGGTTCACTTTGTCGGTTGACCATCGGGTCAAGATGATGGATCCCCATTTGCATTTTTTTTTTTAGGATTTGATGTTTTTGGGGTTTGCAGTGTTATTTCTTTTTGTAGGTTATAGGAGAATTTTTTGGGCATAGTGCGACACATAAAGGTCAACAATGAAGGGAAGCGACATAGGAGAAACTAGTTTCTTACCATTTTTATAGTCATGGGCGCCCATAGAGGTCTACAAGTGCTTAGTACACCCCGACTTGATCCAAGCGCTCTAGTCCAGAAGATCTAGCTATCGCACAATTTTCTGGGTTCATTTGTGACACTTTCCTCCTTTGTATTAGTTCTCCATTCAAAGACAACTTAGGATCAATTGCAAAATCAACTAAGTCTCCTATTCCCTCTCTTACACCTAGGGTTTCATATTTTCTCTAGGTTATTAATTAGGTCATGTCACAACCCACCTTTTACATTATGTTTTGAGTTAAAAATGAGTTATTATACCAAGAAATTGGTGGACACAGGGACTACGTACGATATGCTACCCCTTATGTGGATGTACATACATATGCGTAATGAAAAGGGTATGCATACTAATGCACAATCAGTATAGATGGCATCGTAGCAACACCTCGCCGCCGTGCTCCCACAAGCTTCCTAGATTCATAACACATTTTAGGTACTTGGATGTTGTGATTATATCATTCTTTCTCAGTAGTTGATGATTTTTTCCGTCATCATACTTTCACAAGTTACTTAAAATTATAATTCATTTTACGCATTTGCTATTATGAATGTACATTAATCTTCGGATGTTGATAATGAATTCATAATAACAAAGAATTGTTTGATGATTATGATGTTTTGGATGATCATAATTGTCTTACACGCAATGCAAATTCATTACTATATATTTGCATTAATGAAACACAAATTATGATAACACTTAGGAGTTATTATTAATTGTCTTCTAATTAATCCATCTTTAATTGAATTGCATCTAAGAGATTATACTACCGACAATAGATAAGGGTTTAATGATGATAACTCACTTTCATTACTACCGTAAGTTCCTATTATTAACAACATACAAAGAAGTTGATCGCAGACCCTAAGATCATATAATGATTTGTTAAATTTCTAAAATCCATTTTTAGGGTAGAGAAGGTAACAAATGGTAAATATTGTTGTTATGTGTTATGGGTCATTGACCTAGTTAATATTACTGTTATAATGATTAAGTGAATTGGGATCTTGATCATTTAAACAAGCTAAAGACCACAAGGTCAATATGAATAAAGATTGAGTTTATTTATATAATGGTCTAATACCATATTCTTGGCATAAAATGATCACCATGGTCTCTGACCATGTGTTTAGGCTAGTGATTATAAGGATTGTTCAATGTTAAAAAGCTTAGTCAATGACCGAACAAAGAAAAAATGGTTATGAGAATTCAATTGACCAATGGTTGACCCATGCAAATGATTAAATGTTTATTTTTATAGTCTTCGACCACTCAAAAGGTGACCATCATGTAAGTTTAGAATGGTAGTGACAATTTGTTTACTACCATACAATTTAGAATGTGTAAGTGGCTGTCAGCAAGCCATGCAGAAAGGCGAGAAAATTGGGAGTTATACCCTCATGCCATTACGTGTCACTTGCTCGCATTTATGGCATTCAATTCTTTCTTACAAAACCTTGAGAGAAACACAAAACTTTTGAGGAAGCTATTGACGTGTTTTGTGGTATTTGTGGTTTTCATTCCATTTTGACTATTTTATTTGTTCCTCAGAGCTCTGCATGTAGAAAATTTTATTGTGATCATCTTCAAACCCGAGTCTATGATTTTTTAGAGGAAAATTCGCCATTCTTTCATTTATTATTTATTTTAAAATCTATAGCATTATTAAACAAGATATTTGGAAAAGAGTGGGGTGTTTTTGAGGGTTGAACCAGTCAGGTTTTTGAGAAAAGAATTCGGAGACGAAGTCGTGGAAGTTTAGAAGAATATTTTGGGCTTCTATTCCAGGAATGAATCTTTCTTCTCTTTTCCTTTGGTGTTTATTAGTTATAATGATTATATGGAGATTAATATCTGTAAGTCAATGGGTATTTGGTTCATCTGTGAAACTCAAATAAAAGAATATATAATCAAGGATTATTCATTTGAGGTTTATGGGTTTCTTGTTAATGGTTATTTTTCTGTGAAACCATATAGAAATAAAACTAATGTTTATTTATTTATAGTTTGTCATGCCTTTGAAAACGTACTGGGTCTAGTTTTCTATCCTTAGCTATTCGAAGGATATGTGTTTTGCCTTGAAATTATTATGGAGGTCATTTTGCAAAATATCTAATTTTTTTATTAAAACCCATACTAGGTAATGTTGAAATTTGAGTTTGGATTAGTTAATGGTTTGAATACAAGGAAAATGTATTATTGTTTTCTATCTTGTTCATGGGTGTTTATATTCTGCTGTTAGGATGAATTTGTGACTTTTTCTTTTTAGGATAGTTGGATTTGGTAAAAACATCCAAATGAGGACTGTTAAATCAACTTGGTTTGGTGAATAGAAGTGTTTAGGAATCTACACTTGAGAAATCTATTCATTTGTGATGTGGTAAATCATAATCCCCTTTGTTTGGGAAATTGTCATTTTTAGATATTAAAACTTGATGTCTTCTTTAAAAATCCATACATGAGATTATGAAATATGTTAGTTGATAATTCAATATTGATTTACATTTGGATCCTTTGGGTGTGAATAAAAATGGGTTTCGATAAGGGATGAATGTTTTACTTGTATAGAAAATTTAGTTTTAGATTTTGAGTCTCCTAGAAGCATGTTTTCCATTGTTGATAAAAGGAGAAGAAAACATGAATAAATATGTTCTGTTTGATTAAAATTTAATGCTAACGTGTTTTTGTACCATAGGGTTATGTCAATGTTTGATAGGTTATAATAACATTACGCTGAATTTTATGATAAAGGCACTATCATAATTCTGTTTGATGAAAATTATTGATTTTAAATCAACATGGTTTGATTAAATTAAGGTATTTTGATACGATTAAGGTATCATTCATTACATTACCCGAAATGTGAAGGTATGAATCATTGCTTGTTAGATATGTAAAAGGTAATCTTGTCATATACATAGTTTGTTAAGGTTAAGGTATTTTGATTATACTATTTGAAAAGGTTAAGGAAATCAAAATGTTGCATTGATTGAAATACCCTTCTTGTGAAAATCCAAGATGTCAATTTATAACATTGTTGATTTGCTAAATACATTAGATGATAACATTGTTTACAAAAATATAATGTAAATCATTACCATTCATGAAATAGTGGATAGAATGATTGATGTAATCAAAGGAAAAGGTATTTGAGACTTTGATTGACTACAATGAATTGTTCAATTAAATAGATTTACATTTTATTTATGGATGGATTTTATGACAAGTAGTTATAATAGACTAGTCATAGTTAACCTTGAATATCGATGATAAGGATTTCGACTATTCTTGTGTATCATTGTTATGAATTTATTTGAGTATCATTAAACAATAAGTTGTTTCCTTAAGGTATAAGTCTACCTTAATTGTAAGTAATGATAATGTATGTGGTAGGGATTGCTATATTAGGTACATTAATTTAGTATATTTGATAACCTGAATAAGTTGATTTGTTGAGTTGTTTTTATATATTCATTATATCAAAATAAATTGCAAAGGTGATGAGAATGACAATTCATGCCAGTTCATTTTAAACTGACCATTTTTACCATCTCTCTCTCCCATAGATGACGAAGTTGAGAAATATTTCGTGGTTGACTAAAGAAAGTTTACGTATGATTAGTTTTCCGATTATGACTATTAAGTTGATTTTATTATATTAAAAGCATGGCATTTTTGTAAAGAGAAAGTTATACTTTGCTGTTATAATTAAGACGGAAAAGTAGAATAACGTGTTATAAATAATGTATTATCTTTGATAATCCATTTTGTACTTGCAATCATTATTATTTAATAATGATGATGTTGATGTTTAATTATATTATTATGTATGGCATGGAAATGCTGATTTGCAACATTATTATTAATAAAATTGAATTGTAAATGTTACTATTATTTGAGGATTCATCATTAAGTTGTTATTTATGTATTCTAGCATGAAAAGAAAATGAGATAAATGTACCTATGATACAATTAATAATGTGAAGACATTTAATTAGGTTCGATATAATGTACCAACGTAGAAAATAATATTATGATTAATAGTTAAGCGATATATGCGATGATCTAATGCACATATACATGTTTGTTACGATAATGTAGTAAGTTATCTTAAATCATAATAAAGATAACAATGAGTATACATTATAATTATTCGTTAGTGATACCGTAAACTATTATGGTACTCGTATGTGTTCAATGAAAAGTTGCAAAAGCCATGGATATGGGGTAAGAATCTCTAAAGAAACCCCAAAGGCTTTGAACAAGCTGATCAATGGACCATCAGATAAGAAATGAGCAAGGGTTTCTACTTTGCATATAGTAATTTGAAGTAAACAAGAAAACTAAGCAAATGAAACTAACCTCTATTCTTTGAAAGCTTGAAATAATGAACCTAAGAGGATCTAAGCAATCAGTTTTGTGCTTAAGAGAAAGAGATCTCACCATTAATGGCTTCAAGGCCAATGGTTCTTCCCTTTTACTCCATATTTGTGCTATAAAATACAAAAACAAATGCTAATAGCTCAATAGAAGAAATACAATCTAAAACCCTAACAAAATACTATAGTTTATGCTAGGAAGAGGGAGAATTCTTAGAAATGAGTGAAGGGGTCTAGCCTATTTATAGTTTTCCATTTGGAAAATGGGAGGCTTTTTGGTGCACGTGGGACTAAAAGGAAGTCAACAAGTTAATTAGTAAGTCAAAGTAAGATTTGACTAGTTTTAGAGAGAGGTTGATCATGGTTAAGACTAGCTAACCCTGTTTAGAGGGTAATTAATCCTATTTAGAGAGAAATTAGGTTTCTGGGAGGGTTCTGAAAGGCCTAATCAATCCAATGAAGTGGATTGATACTCCAGGGAGCTAATAGAGGTGGTAAAGAAGAGAATATTAGCCAAGAAGAGGTTATTATAACCTATTTAATTGACTAATGAGAGGAAAAAGACCATAAAAGTGTCAAACAAAGGGAGTTAGATAGATCTAACTGACGAGGTGTTGCCAACTTGCAGGAAGAGGACTAGTTAGGGAAATATTAGGGAAAATAGTGCTTTGATCAAACTACAGGTGTCTACACTATAACCTAAGTTCTAATAAAAGACATGAGTTGATGCGGTAAACTTATCACTATGACTAAAAGTGGATTAGTCGTAAACCAATTAGTTGTAATTCATAAATCTTTGGGTTATGATGTTCCTAACAAATGAGACTTGATCTGCGGTTTGGGCAAACCTTAGATGATCTGCGATAAGTCAATGATCACTTAATGACACAAGTCATTAAGTGAGCATTACCTTATCGTAGGTATCTAAAGCTCTTCTATAAAGATCTCGATCCTTATGAATACCGAACTAGATCCAAACCGAGTCTCACCTAAACACGAGAGTTGTCTAAATTGATTGACATGTACACCTCAGTACCAACTTAAGTTGGCTATGGGGAAGGAAGTTATTGTGTGATGACGTAAGTAATTATGTAAGCATTTGTTTCCCATAGAAACCTAAGTTGACATAGATGTGTCCTTTTGTGCATGTTGGATATGTCTTTTACCTTGTAATCTTAATGTCTTAAATATAATCTAGATAAATGAATGAAGTGATATGGTGAGAGGACAATTTTCTAATGATGATTGTGTCATCACGAAACTGAGCATGCAAGCATGTCTCTTAAACTTTGGCTGAAGTAGTGTAAGTTGTTGATTACACTTTGTTAGATTCACCAAGTTTCTAATTGAGGTGTGAGATGTTGGATGGAATTTGATTGACTGAATTTTAGGTAGAAACTTAGAAACAACACTTGATTATCAATACCTGTTTAAGGTAACCAATTGTATACTTCGTATACGCACTCGAAAAGAGTGAACTATGGGGATCAAGTAGATCTAATTGACCCATACAACTGCACATGGTTTTTGATGTTATCAGATGGATTGAATTTTAAATTAATGTTGGATTTAAATGTTGTATATTTAAATTAGTAAAGGCATAAAGCTAGTATGGAAAATTGTTTCCCCTAGAATTGAAGTATTGATAAAGTAGGTCTTACAAGTCAGATTTGTACTTTATTACTTATTTATTACGTTGTGACTCAACAATTAGGGTTTAGCATTATCTCTATATTTGTTAAATCACATAGCTTCCTTTGTTGCTTCCATAATATTTCATATTGATTTCTCCTTACTATTCCAAGTGATTGCACCTGTATTCAAATTGAAATAATCACATTCATAAGTAGATATTCTATCTATAATATCAACAACATGGTTAAAATAAAAATACAAAATAATTTGCATTATTACTAATAGAATAATATAAAACATAATTGATTATACCTCAAAATCCTTTTTTTCCATTTTCTAATGGTTCTCATAAGGATCCTGCATGAATATTTAGAAACAAGTCCTAGTGCATAGGATATTAGTGATAGTTAAATAAATTTATCACATACATGTTTATAATCAATGATGTTAACTCTTTGAAGTAAGTCAGTATCATACAACAAAAGAGATGCAACAACATATTTGTGATCTTGACATACAACCATGCTTAAAATAATGATTTAGTAATATTAAATTAGTATATTTGAAACATTGTCTTAATCTCTTTTTGATTTTAAGAATTAGATTCTTATTGCTACAAGAAATTAAGAGATCATATGTAATACAATAATAACAATTATATATATTTTAGATTCAAAAGCAAGATCTTGAAAGAAGAAAACAATCTTAATATACAAAGTTATAAATACTACTCCATTTCCAATTACATTTGCATGATGAGGTGATCCTCAATGTTTAAGAACATGTAAACAACTATGTAATGGAAGAAAATGCATATTTCCTAACAAATTCAGCCTAAACATAGTTAATCATGCTTTGTTTTGGAAAAAACTTATTGTCTAGAGCATTTGGTGCAATTACGACATGATGTCTCAAAAAAGAAAGATGTAGGAGGATAAAAAAACTTTACTGAGCTTCAATTTTAGATTATGAAGCCTTCTATTACTCAAGATACAAAATTCTTTCTCTCTCTCTCTCTCTCTCTCTCTCTCTCTCTCTCTCGGGTGCCTAGAAAACCCTCAACTAGGGTTATAAGAGGAGAAACATACATTTTATACAATACTTGAAGCAATGTTATCAAATTTGGTTATAAGATAATGATTGAGATTATAATAGAGATGCAAAGGGGTTTCAAAGCATTTCAAGAAGAAAAAAATCTTAAAAAATAATGCAACATCAACTAAGCATGATAAGAAGGTTATCTATGGGTCATCTTCCTTAGGTTATTAGGAAGAGGAATAAAATACAGATTTGAGCCCATTTTGGAATTGTGGACAGAGACGCATTTTGAGATAACTCCCCCTCAATATCCAAATCCATGAAAATCGATAAGAGGTGAATACAAAAAATGGTATCTCTATAGCATATACATTCGTAAATCATTCATGCCAAAGCTATAGAACAATATGAGAAAAAGAAGAAAACAAGTTTCAGACATGCATCCATCAAACATGCAATCAACAATACTTTAAACATGTATAAATAACATTACCAAGAACATTTTCATAAAGAAATGGGTTGTTTAAAAATATTTTCTTGGTTCTTATTTTTATTCTTCTTCCTATTATTTTTACTTTGAACAATTTTATAACATTCAAATTCTTTATGACCAAATTTACCAAAAATGATACAAGAACCATCAAATTTAACCTTGAAATTCTTATTATTCTCTACATTTTTTTTTAGAATTAGCATTGCACTTAGATTTAAAGTTTGATTCTTGGTTAGTATTGTTGTTATATTGACTAACAAATTTCTAATTTTAGGACAAAAATGTATGGGAGGCATTCTCTCTTGAGCCAAATTTCTCCATTACTCTCTCTTCCTAAATTAGGAGAGAAGACAAAGTATCTAAACTAGGTAAATCATATTCATTTTGATATTTAGAATTCAAAATAGAGATATAATTTCTAAATTTCTCATGAATATTAATTTGAATAATAAATTATAACAACTTATCTTGAAATAATTCACAATTACAACCATCTAACTGAGCCTTAATGTTCTTAATTTTAGCTAGATAATTAACTATCTTTTCATCTCCTTTCATTAGAGTTGTAAATAATTCCATGATTAGCTTAATGATCTTAGAAAGGTGATTGCCTTCATGCATAGTTTGTAATTGATTCCATGCATTAGTGGAGACTCCATGTGTCCTATGTGCAACAAGAATTTTTCATTGATAATTTGTAACAAGATTCACATGGTCTCGTAGGATTTTTTAGGGAAGACACAAAAGATTTTAGGGTTATATTATCTCCCAGTGGATCTCTTTTCAACACCAGTAACTAGATGCCAAATATTTATAGTCATAAAGACAAATTTAATGATAACTCTCCAAATACTATAGTTAGTGTCATTTAACAACTGAGATTTATCCATGGAAAAATTAGAAGAACTAGCCATATTTTTAAAATAAACTTAGCAAATTAGTGAAAGATTAGTGCTATGTGGATTATATCGATTCTGCGATATTTGTAGTTAGAAGAAAATAAAATTTAGCAGATTGAAAACACTTAGGAAATGCTTACAACTTAATAAACACACTCAAATAAGGTATGCAAACCAAGAAAGGAGGCCACAAAATACAAAGAACATGTTGTGAGAGGATGTAAGGAAATAGAAACATATACGTAAAGCTTAAGACCATTTATACTATGGCTCTGGACCAAACATACCAATAACTTTAGATCGATACACTGCTAGCTCCAGACCAAATGCTCTACTAGCTCAAGACCAAATACATTGCTAGATCTAGACCAAATTAAAAAAATTCAAACAAGGTATCCAAACTCGGTAGATTGGACACATCGATAAATAATACTCCACGAGGAATTATGAGATAATAATAAATAAGATAAGAAAAATTCCAAGATCAAAATCCGTGGAACAAAGCAATGCTCACGGGGAAACAAAAACTATTACATGTGAACTTGAAGAATTTTACAAATTGATGAAAATCCTTAAGAATAATTTGGAAAGACTAAGGAGAAACCACAAAGTAAAACAAAACTAGCCACAAATATATGTAAGTAACTACACAAGAAGTTATAGCTTATCCAAGTTTAGAAGTTGTAGAACAAAGAAATAATGTTCAATGGAATGCTAAGGCAAAAGTCATGCTAAATAAAGGAATTTGCGAAACAAGGAAATTGATGCATGAGCATCATGTACATAGTCTAATTTTTGGCTTGATTAGTCTTTTAGGGTGTCTTAGGAGGTTTTGTAAAGGTTTTTGTCCATATGGACCCTCATAATGTAATAAGTGGCATTTTGGAGGTTTACCTCCAAAAGCCACATTTGAATATTCAAATAGAGTTGTAATGTAATGCTGGGCATAAGTTAGTATGTTATTGACTTAAGTTTTAGATTAGAATTGCATAAATGTAATAAGAGTTTTCATGACATAAAAATCCTTCTAATTACCCTACATAGGTACAAACTCGGTATAGTTAGTGGAATAATGGTTGAGCTACGAGTTGGGAAACATAACTACTTCACATTCTTCAAAATAATGCTAGCGAATTCGAATGGGATAAAAATAGAAGTTGGTAAAGGTGGTGAAGGGGGTAAGTTATTGTAAAAGATCCTCTAAGGCTCATAGAATCTTTGTAAAAAAATTTATTATCTAATAAAGGATTATTTTATACAAAAACCGTGTATAATAGTGTATTCATGCTATGACAAATGATTATTGGAGGGTTATGAATGATTCTTGAATAGATAGGTGTTGATTGTAGGTATCTAAGAATGTATTATATGAATGAATTTTCTCCATAGTGAATGGAGGTTATGATTCATCAAGATTGAAAGGCATAGGTGTAACTAATGAAAACAACATGTAAGAAGACTAGTAATACTCTTTTGTTGAACTTTCCAACACATGCAAGTTGATGATAGTTGATTACATATACAATTTTTATAGCATTCATTAAAAAATCTCAAGGGATATTAAACAATCCCGAATGTTAAGAGGTTGGTGTTTTATTATACTGTAATCTCAGAGCTCATTGTTATAATCTGGTTGCCTGTTCTAGAGGTTCAAGGAGAAGGAAACATTCATATAATTGTGAAGAATATAATGTCATGTTGGGTAACAAATATCAGGGTGAATGAAATACTATTGCCTTGAAATTTTTGATGCCTTGCAAGACTGAGAAACCCATATATAAATTTGTTTTACCTTGTAGTATCTAAAGTCATAATTAAATGATAAGAAGAAACTTGATTTAAGGTGAAGGAGTATTGATAGTAGAAATGGAAGAGTTTATAAGTGTAATAGGGGTCTAATCAAGACTATATTCATGAGTTACTTACTCCAAATTGAGTTGTTGTACCTAGACTATGCAAGCCCATAACTAGAGGGCTAGAGAGAGAATCTTAGTGAAATGATATGAAAAAATTGGTAAAGACCTTGCAGAGTTATAAAATAAAAAGTGGTTCAAGTGTGATATAAAGTTAGGATGAATTGAAGTCTTGGTGAAGATCATAGTGGTCTCGGTATCAAGAAAATATGAAGGTAAAATTTTACGAGGAAGACTATGACAATTATGATCATGGAGAGAGAGTTATTTGTCTTTAAAAAGAATATAACTAGGGTAGCCTTTTTCTAAGGTAAGTTGATGGTAAACAAGAATGGTAGAAGTGTATAAACCTTGACTCAGGAGTTCTAAAGAGATTAAGAGGACAAAAAAGGAAATATATAGTCTTGAAATGCAACTGTAATGTGATCTAGAGTATAGGCATGAGACATAGTCATTAAATAGGAATCTAAATTAGGAAGGAGAGACATTGAATTGAACTTGGAGATGGGTATCCATATGACTAGAAATAATACAATATCTAATGAACTCAAAGTAATTTAGTGGTGAGAGGAAAGTAATACACAGCTTAGTAAGAAAATGTCCATGTGAATAAGCTGTCACATTTCAATTAAGGGTGTAAAGATTGCATAAAGTAAATACTAAGCTTAGTTTTGTGATCAAGAAGATTGAACATTGTTTTTAGGAGGTTTAAAAACCCCTTGAAGCTACAAAGTGTTGGTGAAATCTATAATAATCATGTTAATAAGTACTCTTCCCCTAATACAAATGTCTTATGAAAGTCAATAAGCCTACTAAGAACATTGGGGTGATAAGGAAAAGGAAGAGCCATTAAAATGGGAATGAGGGTAGAGAGATAAGAAGTGGTGTGAGAGTAAAGGATTGAAAAAAAGATTTAAGAATCCAAGAGCATCTCAAAACAAAGTGTAGAATAATTGAGGGTTTGAGAACAAGTGAAGGGTGTTTAAAAGTTGTAAAACTTGCAAATTTCATAATTTTAAGCTTGAGAGGTAATGATATATTGAAAGAAGCATGAGTAGGGTGTCATGAAGAAGTGTAAGGTGTTGAAGAAGTTGTATGAAAGAAAGGTTAAACCCTTGTTTTTGATATGAAACTCTAGCCTAGACCTATAAATCAAGCAAAAAGAAGGGTATGGTGATTGGGAGAGGTAGGAAAGGAATTGAGAGAAAAATGGTGAAAAGCAAGAGAAATAAAAAGTGTATCTAAAAATCTAACTATTTTTGATTGGAATTTTGCGAGTAATTCCCAGTTTGATGATTTGTGTTAGGAACGGTTAATCGCCAAAAGGGCTAGAAAAGCTAAAAAGTGTATAAAAAATATTGGTGTGGATTTTTAATCCGAATCATTTATGACATGATAATGGGCCAAATGGGTAGCTAAAAAGCTTACTAGTTAGGATTGAAAGGGCGTGATTTGTGAAATTTGTCAGATTTTGTCAATTTGTAGGGCTCAAAGGTGTTTGGAGGTCAAAAAGGAAAAGTGTGATAGATGGTTTTGTGAAACTAATTTGATGATTGGAACAAGTTTTTTGATGATATTAAACATGTTTGAAGTGGTTTTAACCTTTGATAAAATTTTTAAGCCTTTTTAGCATATTGAGGAAAAATTTCCTACTAGAGAAAAGTGACAAGTTCAGTGATTTTGGGTGATTGAATTGATGAAATTATGGTTTCTTATGCATTTTAAATGTTGTAGATGATTTGAATTCAGGGATATACATCATTTGGTATAAGAGCAAGCTTAATCTATAATTTGAAGTAATTAATTTAAAGGTAAAAGTTTATTTTTTTGCTAAGGAAGTAAATTGTAAATAGTTTTTCTAGAGAATGTGGATGAGTTTATTCGGTTTGTTTGAAGCTAATTATTTCCTTCTTGTGAGTTGAATGTGTGTGAAGTGACAGGTTGATCCTTTAAAAGGTGAATACAAGTGAAGAAAGAGAAGATATAGTGAATAAAGGAAGAGAAGTCAAAAGACTAGGTAAGAAAACAAACCTACCGAGACTTGGCAAGGTGAAAAGACTCATAGAAAGAATATGGAGGATGAGATAGTAAAAGATTTGTTGAAGTTGATGAAAAGTAGTAAGAAAAAAATAAAGAGATGGGTGATAAGAAAAGAAAAGAAGAGAGAAAAATAAAGTTGTGGGAAGAGCAAGAGATTTTGGAGTTAAGAAGAAGTATGGAGCAATTTAGATGCGTTAGAGAAACAAGTAAAAGAAATTAAAAGGAAATACATGAATACAAAGATGAAAATAGTGTTGAGGAAGGTGGTAAAGTGGCCTCTAAGGTCACTCATGAAGAGAGAAAATAGATTTTAATTGAAGAGGAAGATAAAAGAGGAAGCAAACGAGTTAAAAATGAAGAGAAAGCAGATGAAGAGACTCAAAAGTATCTTGTTTTTAAATCTAAGGTTTTGTGTATTTGTGAATGTGCAAGTATGATTGAAGAAGAGATCAAAATCATTGAAAGAGAAGCTCATTTAAGAGCTCAAATGAAGAAAATAAGACATGAAGACCTCATTTTAGAGGGTAAAGAGAAGATGAAGAAGATGAAGATAAAGAGTGAAGATTTAAGGAAGAGTGAAGATGAAGAAAATGCAGCGGAAGAAATAGAATCTTACAAGTTGAAACCAATTGGAAGAAGAGAAAGAAGGCCTTTTTGTACATAGTTTGTTTCTCTCCACATGGGGAGTATGATGTAGGAGCATCATGTACATAGTCTAATTTTTGGCTTTATTAGTCTTCTAGGGTGTCTTAGGAGGTTTGTAAAGGTTTTGGTCCATATGGACCCCTCATAATGTAATAAGTGACATTTTGGAGGTTTCCCTCCAAAAGCCACATTTGAATATTCAAATAGAGTTGTAATGTAATCTAGGCCTAAGTTAGTATGTTAGTGACTTAAGTGTTAGATTAGACTTACATCAATGTAATAAGAGTAGTCATGACATAAAAATCCCTCTAATTACCCTACCTAGGTACAAAATCAGTATAGTTAGTGGAATCATGGTTGAGCTAGGAGTTGGGGAAACATAACTACATCACATTCTTCAAAATCATGCTAGAGAATTCAAATGACAACAAAATAGAATTTGGTAAAGGTGGTGAAGGGGGTACCTTATTGTAACATAGCCTCTAAGGCTCATAAAATATTTTAAAAAATCATGTATCATCCAATAAAGACTTCTTTTATACAAAAACTGTGTATAATAAAGTGTATTCATGCTATGACAAGTGATTATTGGAGGGTTATGAATGATTCTTGAATGGATAGGTGTTGATGGAAGGTACCGAGAATGTATTATATGAATGAAATTTCTGCAATAGTGAATGGAGGCTATGATTTATCAAGAGTGAAAGGCACATGTGTAACTTATGAAAACAACTTGTCACGAAGACCGGCAAGACTCTTTTGTTGAACTTTCCAACACATGCAAGTTGATGATTTGATGATAGTTGATTGCATATAGAGTTGTTATGGCATTCATTAAAACATCTCAAGGGATATTAAACAATATTGAATGTTAAGAGTTTGGTGTCCGATTATACTATATCTCGAGCTCACCGTTATAATCAAGGTTGCCTCGTTCTAGAGGGTTCAAGGAGAAGGAAATACCGATATAATTGTGAAGAAACTAATTTCATCTTGGGTAACAAATATCGGGGTGAATGCTAGACTATTGTCTTGGAATTTGTGATTCCTTGCAAGAGTGAGAAACCCACACACACACACACAACCGTGTTTTTACCTTGTAGTAATAAAATCCATAATTAAAGGATAAGAAGAAACTTGATTTAAGGTGAAGGAGCATTAATAGTAGAAATGGAAGAGTTTATAAGTGTTATAGGGGTCTAATCAAAACCGTATTCATGAGTTACTTAATCCTAACTGAGTTGCTATACCTTAGACTGTGCAAGCCCATAATTAGAGGGCTAGAGAGAGAATATTAGTGAAATGATACAAATTTGTTTGTAAAGACACTGCAGAGTTATAAAAGAAAAAGTGGTTCAAGTGTGATGTAAAGTTGTTAGGAAAAATTGAAGTCTTGGATAAGATCATAGTGGTCTCGGGGATCAAGAAAAGATGAAGGTAAATTTTTCTAAGCAAGACTGTGACAATTATGACTACGGAGAGAGAGTTATTTGTCTTTGAAAAGAATATAACTAGGAAAACATTTCTTTAAGGTAAGTTGATGGTAAAATAGAATGGTAGAAGTGTATAAACCTTGACTCGAAGTTCCAAAGAGATTAAGAGGACAAAAATAGCAATATGTAGTCTTAAAACACAAGCAGTAACAATCTAGACTATAGGCTTGAGACATAGTCATTAAAGAGGAATCTAAATTGGGAAGGAAAGACAATGTATTGAACTTGGATAATGGGTATCTTTATGACTAGAAAGAATACGAAGATCTAATGAACTCGAGTAATCTAGTGGTGAGAGGAAAGTAAGACACAATTAGTAAGAATTTAGTCCTTGTGAATAATTTTCACGAACCAGCTTAAGGGTATACAGAGATATCATGAAGTGAATACTAAGCTTAGTTTTGTGATCAATAAGATTGAACATTGTTTGTATGAGGTGTAGAAACCCCGAGGAAGTTACAAAGTGTTGGTGAAATCTATAATAATCATGCTAATAAGTACTCACCCCCTAATACGATCTTATGACAAAAAATAAGCCTAATAAGAACATTGGGGTGATAAGGAAAAGGAATATCCATTAAAGCGGGAATGAGGGTAGAGAGATAGGAAGTGGTGTGATAGTAAAGGAGTGAAAACAAGATTGAATAATCCAAGAACATATCGAATAGAGTGTAGAATAATTGAGTGTTTGAGAACAAGTGAAGATGGTTTAGAAGTTGCAAAACTTACAAATTACACAATTTGAATCTTGAGAGGTAGCATGATATTGAAAGAAGAACGAGTAAGATGTCATGAAGAAGTGTAAGGTATTGAAGAAGTTGTAATAATGAAAGAAAGGTGAAACCCTAGTTTTTGATATGAAACCCTAGCCTAGACCTAGAAATTATGCAAAAATGAGGGTTTGGTGATTGGGAGAGATAGGAAAGGAATTAAGAGAAAAAAATGTTGAAAAAGAGCAATAAAAGGGTATCTAAAAATATAACTCTTTTTCATTGGAAGTTTGCAGTTATTCCTAGTTTGATGATTTGTGTCGGGAAGGGCTAATTATCGAAAGGGATAGAAAAGCTAATTAGTTTAATACTTTTTTATGTATCCAAAAAAATAAACAACCAAGGATTATAATTTATGATTGAAAAAGTTAATATGAATTACATCACAATAAAAATTAGATATTAGATTGCATGTATTAACAGGAAATTCAATGAACACAACACAACACAAGAACACAAGATATAAGTGGGAAAACCATGATAGGTAAAAAACCCACTAAAAATCACTTATCTTTATTGGGAATAAATAGTTCACTTAACACTCCCACTATTTCCTTGAATACACATAATTACATTCCCTTATCATCACACATCTATCTCGTATGACAATTTTCTTACTTGGTCAATGATCACACCGATATTCATCTATGTGTGTTCCAACATCAATGAGATAACCTTGATTTATATCAATGCGGGTGGTCCGGATCCACTCTTAATGTTGACTCAGTTCATTCTTATATTTTAAATTTAATTCATAAGCCATGACCGTTAGTATTTGGAGATTTTTTATTAATTAAGTTTCCTACTTAAATATTACAACCCCAACATCTATTGGTCGAATGAAGTCTACCTCCAAACGTTTTGAAGTTCAAATTTTACAAGTAATGCAACTTTGGGATGCATTTTTCTTAGTTTTTGTTTGATAGGTTTTTAATTTGGATGTACCACAAGGTGATGTACCACAAGAGATGGATCTAATCCTGACATATCTTTGTAGGTCCATGCAAAATATCTTGAAATTCCACAAGGAGTTCCATGAACTTTGTCTTTTCTTGTTATGAAAGAATTACACCAAGTTGTAAACCACTAGTTGCTCATACGTCTGATGTTGATGTTTATTGTTTCCTCAACTAACATTTTAGATGTGTCCTTTTCTAAAAAAGATGTCGTTAGTTGATGTAAATCATTATTTTGACATGAATTAGAGTCCCCTCTCTCTAGTGCCTCGAGAAAGGTTTTCACTAGGAGATACATCCCTTTTCTTTTTATTATTTTTCATTTTTGTTTTTGTTGTTTCTCGAATAGCACCTCAATGAGGTTTTCACTATGGGAGATTTTATTTTTCATTTTTGTTTTGATTTGTAAATTTTTACGACTATGGTAATCCATTCCTCACCAAAGTAAATAGATGCGTCAAGGCCAATATTGAATCCATTCCTATGATTAGAAAGAGGGATGAGATCCCGAGTCTGAGAAACTCTTCAATGACCTCATTGTTTTAAAAGATATCCATGGAGACATGATTTAATTAGTCCTGACTGATAAGTGTAGGATGGAAAAGTTAGAAGTCAATGGTATTAATGGAGAGGTTTTCGAGAAAAAATGCTTGTTTCTACGAGGTTATCAAAGAGGATATGTGTGGAACCTGTCTCATCATCAGTTTCAGTGTCCTCACCACTAGTCGAGACATCAAGTAGTACCGGTGAAGTTTCAAATGTATGGAAACCAAGATCATGTTGATAAAAATTTACTGTACAAGATACCGATCAAGATGTCCTTTTTCAGTTTTTCCCCATCCTTTTCCTTTCCACTACATGTTTTTCATGATTTTGTGTGCTTTATTATATTTAGATGATTCATAACAAGAAGAAAATCCATCATCATATAGCCAAGATCTTGAAGAACTCAGAATGTGTTCTTCGTCAAGATATCCAAACCTTTTCCCACAGACTTACCAAGATTATAGATAGGAGAAATTTTGATGTGGGGAGAGTTTAATTTACCATAGTTGTATGGGGATAACTAGTCTTACAAAGTGGAGCGTATTTTAGAGTTCATACTCTCTAATACCTTTGTCTATGATTTCTAATGTAGGTGGGGTGGAAGAAGTGGATGGTTGAAGTTTCATCAAGACCTCAGGGTCTATGCATTTTCATTTGTAAATGAGATAAGGTGGGGAACCAAGGATTTATCCACAAAAGGATAATAATTTTCATGCTTACGTATTCCTTATAAAATTTTGTAATGTTTAAAAGGATTATCATTCGCATGTAATGACAACTATTTACCGTCACGAGGGAATTCAATGCATTGATGAAATGTGGAAGGGATGGCTTGCATGGGGTGAATGTATGAGAATCCTAAGAAAATATTATAAGATATTTACACATCCACAACATGAAAAAATGTGTCCAAGGTTTGAGGTCCAAATTTTATTGTTAAGGAGATGGTACCCACATATTGCCTTTCTCTATTGTCATACAAGAATGATAATGCCGTTAGTTCCTAGATTTTCTTTAGTGTAACCAAGACATATCAATAATTTCATAGAGAAAATGTTCAATATAGATCTATTATCTATAAGCACTCATTTGATCTTATGATGTGTTATGAATGCTTCTATGTATAAGGAATTATTATTAGTAATGTTGGGATTCAAGAGGTCATGAGGACCAAATGATAAAATTGGATTATTAGGTGATAAGTTTGCAATTAAGGCCTGAAATTGTTGAGAGTTAATATCCTTAAGAACACATGCCTCATGGAGTGCACGAGTAAGGATACTTTAGAGCACAAGATATGTCTTAAGTAATTCCATGAGGGAAATTTGTGAATTAATATTTTGTAATGATTTGATCATATCATATGAATTAGAAAAATAATTTGCATTTGAAGATTGTGCATTTGTAATGGACTTAGGATTGGACGTTTTTTGCGGTGTTGTGGATGTGGAGGGTTACTTAGAAGCGGGTACCCAAACTGTTTTTGTCTCATTGTCACAACACAAATAGGAGTGTTAAATTTTACAATAGCTACCATGTCTGACATATGATATAATAATGAAATGATAGAATCAAACTTGACATTATTTGATTTTTGACTCCTTGTATTTTGCATTATTATTTGTACCATGCTTAGGGAAGGGGTCCTGGAAGAATTTTTTAATTTCTCATTTGGTGTCTTGTTATTAGATTGACCTTTAATTTCAATGTCTCCATTATCAATTAAGTCTTGTATAAAGTGACGTAGTCTTACACAATGATCCGTAGGATGACCATGTATACGATGGTAGTCATAATATTCATTTTCCTTATACCATGTGGGTTTAGGTTGTCCTTATTCAAAAGGTCATGTAAATGGGTATGTCACCATTTTAGCACTTGCTAATTGATGGAGGACACTTGAAAGGATTTCTCGAGAGGTGTAAATTGTCATTTTTTGACCTCACCCAAAGTAATTTATTTCTAGAAAGGATTAGATGTTTATTGGATTTTTCTGTTTTACTAGATTGTTGATGAGTTTGAATTTGTATGTTTTGAACATGATAAGAATAAGTGATTCCGTCATTTAAAACATTTTGATTACATTGATAAATTTTGATTTATCATGATTTTGATTGTTGTTGTTATTATTATTGGGTTGGTCCTTTGAAGGTGTCTTGATTAGGCCCTTAGCGATGAGAGCCCTCTTAATTTGTTGTCCTTTTTCTATAACTTCTTCAAATTTTGTCAAGAAATGCATTTTCATTTGAAATGATAATTCTAAATTTAGATTGGGAATGAAAATAATAAATGTTTCTCGGGTATGGAGTAAGGGAATCGAATTGCGATCTCTCACTGTCATTGAAGAAACAACATGAAAGTTTCATTATTCCTTTGATTTGTGTTGCAAAGGTCCATCATTGTGATTTCAAAATCTAGGTTGAATGAGAAATGTTTGACAAAATTCTCTAAAAGGTATGTGAATGTTGTGATCGATCCCTTTGGAAGGTGTAAGAACCAGTCCAAAGATTTCCCTCCTAAAATTTTAGGAAATAGGCACAAGAGAAAGATGTCAAGATTTGGGAAAAGGTACATGCAACATGTCCTTATTGAATGGGAAAGGACATAGTTCACCAAAATTATTATTTTTTGTACGCTTTTGAAGTCTAGTAAGGTTTATTTCATATTCTTCCATTATTTTGCGAATGGGGAGTTAGGTTGAGGAGTGTCTATGGTTACATCATTTTCATGAGTAGATTTGCATTCTTCCTTGTTTTTAGGATTTTCATTGTTTGTGAGTTGGTGTGTTAGCTCTTTGATTTTGGCTAACAAGTCTTCTTTTGATGAATTAGATGTAGTGGTTGATTTTTCATTTTTCTTACTAGATCCAGTTAATCTAATAAGTCTTTCAATTGTTCATGCTTGAAATATGAGGGTAAATTTTCTCCCATTTATAGGAGGTTATCAATAGATTAATTCAAGTTATTCTTCAATGTATTCTTCTTCAAAAGTGTTATGACCAAAAGGGTTATGTAGTGCCCACTTCCCTTTGACACCTTTTTATACTGATCATGACACTATCGACTATATTATGAACATTATTATAGTTTTGATTTAGTATGATGTTAGATATTTGATCATGGATTATTGTTGACTTTGATTCTTATATGATGCATGATGATTATTAGAGACACTTTATATGTTGATGATGTTATATTGTTGGACATGGTTATATGATGGATGTTGTTTAGACTTATGATATTGGATATTGTGAGTAGACATACAAATAGAAAATTATTGCATGATGATATAGTTGTTGATAAAACTATAAATGATATTGTTAGATTGCTTTGATGTTGTTGTGATTCATATATCTAGATGATTTTGGAATTTTAATTATATTTATATTATTTTGGATGTTCTGATATGGCCACAAGGCCGAAGGAGGTATTTGTATTTTTGCAGGTTAAAAATATCACAACAAACATCGGGGATTGGAGACCAACCACATTGGAATTCTAGATGAATTCAACAAGGTCACCATGGAAACTAGTTTTGTTTGTGTGTGTGTTTGTTAGTGTTTGTAATGACCCAAAAATACCAACACAAGGACAACACACGGTGAAATACAGGATAACTTTTTTTTTGACTTGCTTTGACTCAACACGACACAACATGTCGTCACAAGGTTACAACCAACACCAGGAACCACTTGTTACGGGGGAGACCACAAGGTCAAGCACGAGAGCGTTCACACCTATCAAGGACAATGTACTCTTCTTTTGACAAGACAACATGGAAGTCCAATCCACATGACACACTTACAATAGGGCAAGCCACGGTAAGAAATGATTGGAGGTTATTTATTTTGATAAGACACCCTTTAGCTCATGACTTAAGTTTTGAAGGATTCAATATGTGTAAATACATGTAATATGATATCCGAGTCCAAACGCTATCTATTTAGTAAAATAAAAACACATCCACATTCCAAAAGAAACCCACATCTACAAAGATTCGAACAAAGTTGCAGAGATATTGATTTATCTAAATGCTAAAGGAAATAAATCATTAAGAGAGAGGGTTAGGGCTTATCATGCCTATTTTAAACGCTATATCTCATGGCCACGCACAAAGGCACTTCCCCTTCTCCCAGCAGTCCCAAAATTATTTCTCCACCAAACGCACGCTTCTCACCCACACGGTGTCCCAATACCATGCAAGAGGAACAATAACCATTCCGGTAAACTTTGCACACATATTACGTGCTATATTCCAGTTTATTTTTCTCATAAGGCATTGTATAGAGCTTCTTTCTTAAACACATAACAGTCTCAGTTATAGGTCCCACAAATCTCCGCCCATAAAAATATGACATTGGCAAATAAACCATTCGACAGTGACACCACATCCTCCCTGGATGGATGGGAAGAAAATATGGAAGAAGCCAAATCTCTGGAGGCAATGGATTGTTTCCAGACCAATCAAATACTCCAAGCACCGAAAGCCACATTTTTCCCCATGAAGGTATAGCAGTAGCACTGCCATGGTCCAAAATCCATACACGACCTTTTTCCATTGTTTCTTTATCTCCTCCATCAGACCCTTGGCCAAGAAGTCTCAAAGTTACATAGTTTAGTACTGTCCCAAACATTGTGCTGTGACCTTCAATGTGCAACCCCCATCCACCGTCTTCATTATGCCTAATGATTGTACAAGTAACGACACATTTCTTTTTGATGCGCTTCCGTTAAAACAACATTTAGTGCTCCTGTTACATACAAGGCAATAACCAAACCGGGCATAAGGAACATAGGGCCACCATAAAATGTAGATTTGATGACAACCCAAAAGACAAGAAAGATAGCAGAGCTCTTGGCTCTGAAAGGCATCTACCGTATTGATGGATAAACCTTTTTCCTTCAGCAGATTTGAGGGCAGCATCAAACACTCGGTGCAAACATTTCAACTGTAGCTTGAAAGGTGTGATAATTCCAACAGAAACCTTTATGCCTGCCAACTTAGTGACTCATTGAAGAAACTCATATAATAGCAAGCAAATTGTTTTTCATGAATATTCTGATATGAAACAGATCGGCCTCTATGAGGCTCTCTTCCACGAGTTACATCGTAAACAAGTAAGAAAGCAATAGAGAATCTTAGAAATAAATTTCATCAGGTCTGTTGGTAACACCCTCACTGTCACAAATCGGTTTTGGATGAACAAACTCAATGCAAGCTCTGGATCTGAGAAATATCCTGCTACCTTCATCTCCCAAGACATTTTCTCCAACATTGCATAGATCTCCTGTGCCCGTGGGTGTGATCTGCCACCTACACAAAAGCATGCACCATTTTATTGCCTTTAAACCAACTGCATCCAAGTTCCTTTTTAATTCCTCTATCCTTCATCGGTCTCCTAACCTTGGTGCTCTCATAATAGGAGCAGCCCTAGTTTGAGATGAAGCAACATAAGATGGCTTTAAAACCCAAAAAAATTCTCTCAGATAGACTCCAAATCCATAAAATGTCCCTAGACTTAGCATCCTAAAAAAGGCTGACCAGCCACTAGATTGCTTGAATACAAAGACTAAAAAGGACAACCCTAAAAAGTAGTGAAACAAAGACACTCTCGGCCTACTTTGAAAAACTTGCCTCAAGGTTTGACCGAGCTTCTTCCATGTTAGATTCGTCACCTAGACAGAAGCGACTTTCCAAAATGAAAAGGAACGACAGCTCAACTAAAACCTTATCTCGTTCTTCAACTACAGCTGCAAGATTTTGCACAACTGATCGCGACCGGTCGCGTGGCAACTGTAACACCAGGATCAACACCAATGGCTCCCTAGGCTTGCCCTGCAGCAGCTGCCGCACTTACTCTCCCTGGAGGCCACTGATTTTCTGAGATAAGTTTACTTCTCTACCCTGTAGAACTCGAATCTCAGGATGCATTCTATACTAAACCAAAGCAACATAGTTGAATGCAGCTGCCATGACGGCATGATTTTGAGAATCCACTGTCCAGAACACGCTGTAGCAGTTCATCTGTTGCAACATCTGATGGAGCGCAAGCAAGCATTCGTGGTTCAGGGCAGGAAGAAGGAGGCGTCGGATGCAGAGGGCAGACAGAGGAATGAATGCGTGAACTGCAAAACACACAACAAAGATAAGAAAGACTGAGTCTCAGGGAAGGGATAAGAAATACGTGATGTTTGAACAAGTGGGAAGGAGGTTTCCTCGCAACTTCCTCACGACACTTTCCTAGGAGAATTTCAGTTCTGCGCTCCACTTGTAGTGCACAGCTGTATAGCATGATTTTGAGGATGCATTCAATACTGAATAGACAACAACAGAGTTGGACAGTCTGCTACACTAGCTTGTAGCTTCATCAAACCATCATGTCAGACCCATGCACATTGAATAGAGGATCAAAAAGAGATCACGGCAAAGAAAACGAGGACTCCGCCCACTCCTCCCGCAAGGACAGACATAAAAGTTGGTAGGTTGGGGTGGTTGGGAGGAGGCAAGGCGGCAGTGGAGGCGCTCAGCAAAAAGAAGAAGCCGATGCCCAGCGGGCATTACATTCTCCTCCCCTTAGGAAAGCATCATCCTCGATGCGACATAACACAACGGAAAAGAAATGGTTCGCAACCAAGAACAGGTAAAGGAGAAAGTACACCCTATAGTTCAAGATTTTAGTTGATTTAAGCATGGTCACAAGGTAGCCTTAAGAACATTTGGTAGAAATTTTAACTTTAAATGTTCTGTGAAGATTGGCAGTTCTTTCTTGTTCATCATTTCATTAGTCTCTTTCCATTATCATTATTTCTAGTTTTAGTTTATTTTTAAAATATCATCATTGAAGAGTTTTGATTTATTCCTTATTGTGGGTGCCCAACATGAGCTGCTAACACAACACCCTATCAGGTTCACAAGACCCTACAGATTCACAAGCACACAAGTATATTCTTCATGATTGTATTACACCACAAAAGGGTTACTCAAATACGGAATGGATTAGGCACAGTCCACATAGTACACGTCACACATCAATGACTGACATACCAAATACTCAAACAAAAGAGTACTACAATCCACCAGACATTTCCTCAATTTGCATCAATGAAAAACTCACATAACACCAAACCATGCTACAGGTACATAGTGTCCACAAGGGAATCAATGACATAACCACAACATCACAACACATATCCATCTGACATGAGTAACACATACATCAAAAGACCACTACCAAACATCACAATAACTCAACATATATCCCAGAATATCAACCATACACACAAATATCATATGTCTCCCTCAAATTCTTATGCCTCCCTCAAGTCTCTTATGCCTCCCTCAAACTCTTATGCCTCCCTTAAGTCTCTTATGCCTCCCTCAAGTCTCTTATGCCTCCCTCAAACTCTTATGCCTCCCTCAAACTCTTATGCCTCCCTCAAAGAGGCCGGTTGTCCCTATGGTCCAAGACACATAGAGTTCGAACACTCCTAACCCAAGTGACATAATAACGCGTGGTTCAACAACCCGCTAGTTATATGTACCCCTTGGGCGTACTCCCATACAACGAAGCGGGTCCATAGGTCCAACCAATCCATGGTGCATCCCATGACGCTATTCCACACATCACGACATTAGAACCAGCACAACAATCCAATCAAAGTGCTAAGTGGCAAAGTACAAGCCTTGGGCAAGGCGGTAAAAATTCCAAATTTAAAAGAAGACCCCAATTCAACCTAAAATAAATGGCCAAATAGCAAAAGTTAGTATCAAAATCCCCATGTTAGTGCCACAAACCAAGGAAATGCCCAAAATTTTAAAGCATTGCAATCAAGAAAAGTTGCTGGTCCTTGCAAAATAAAGTAAAAGCTCAATTTATGAATAAAATCAACTTATAATAATGTCACATTACGATAAGCGTGTGGCCTTATCTGGCCACCAAGGGGGTACTCAATGAGTTGCTAGCACTCGGAACATCGAGCCTCATCTCGTAAAATACATATCAATAATACAACTATCATCACCTCCATCTAAATCATCCCGCCACCCTTTGACAAGGCTAAACATAGTCATAGATACACTAAGGTTGCATACATACAACCACATAGGGAGAGAGGAAAGAATCACATGTTATCTACTAAACCGAGTTTTAGCTCGAGTTATTGACCCATGGTACACCATTCCTCACTCTCAACATACACTTCTACCGATTTCCCTCAGGATCGGTTAGCGTAAGGTTCACAACATAACATACAACAACATCACTAACACCATGGTGGTACACACATAGCTACCATAACATCTCACACATGGTATGTATACGAGGGTAGATCACAATCATACATCCACAGGCGTAATACATCACTTTACCACATTCTGCACCCAAAGCGCAATCACCATACGATAGGGTTCATACACTCACCGTATGACCCAAAATCACAACATGAAGCATTACCTATTTGCACAGTCATACATACGATGAACATAATACATCACAACATAACATCCATTGCTACATAACAAGGTGATGCACACATCTCATCAAAAGAAGATAAAAACATCATGATACAACTCATTTCTTTTAACATCAATCTAGTCATACAACACATTGATACACTTACATATCACAATATGTCACAATGTTCCAACACTATGTCATCCACATTATAATTCTTTTCACACGCCACAAACAGTAATTCACACGTGAACTCTTCATAGAATCCACAAGAAGGAGAGAGAATACTCCCATCCCCAAACATATCAACATGATCACAAACACGCACAAGGTGACATACCCATAATGTGCGTTCACAATATCACAATTACGACAATAATCACATCACGTTTAAAGCACATTACTCTTCCAATATATACCATCATCATGCAACATCATCATCATCATGCAGTATCATCATGTAACACCACCACCACCATGTAACATCATCATACAACACCAATCCGGCCCATAGGTTCGAGAGCATGAACCTACGCTCTGATACCAAAGTGTAACGACCCAAAAATACCAACACAAGGACAACACAGTGAAATACAGGATAACTTTTTTTTGACTTGCTTTGACTCAACACGACACAACATGTCGTCACAAGGTTACAACCAACACCAGGAACCACTTGTTACGGGGGAGACCACAAGGTCAGCACGAGAACGTTCACACCTATCAAGGACAATGTACTCTTCTTTTGACAAGACAACATGGAAGTCCAATCCACATGACACACTTACAGCTAGGGCAAGCCACAGTAAGAAATGATTGGAGGTTATTTATTTTGATAAGACACCCTTTAGCTCATGACTTAAGTTTTCAGAAGGATTCAATATGTGTAAATACATGTTATATGATATCCAGAGTCCAAACGCTATCTATTTAGTAAAATAAAAACACATCCACATTCCAAAAGAAACCCACATCTACAGCATTCGAACAAAGTTGCAGATATTGATTTATCTAAATGCTAAAAGAAATAAATCATTAAGAGAGAGGGTTAGGGCTTATCATGCCTATTTTAAACGCTATATCTCATGGCCACGCACGAGCAGACCCCTTCTCCCAGCAGTCCCAAAATTATTTCTCCACCAAACGCACGCTTCTCACCCACACGGTGTCCCAATACCATGCAAGAGGAACAATAACCATTCCGGTAAACTTTGCACACATATTACGTGCTATATTCCAGTTTATTTTCTCATAAGGCATTGTATAGAGCTTCTTTCTTAAACACATAACAGTCTCAGTTATAGGTCCCACAAATCTCCGCCCATAAAAATATGACATTGGCAAATAAACCATTCGACAGTGACACCACATCCTCCCTGGATGGATGGGAAGAAAATATGGAAGAAGCCAAATCTCTGGAGGCAATGGATTGTTTCCAGACCAATCAAATACTCCAAGCACCGAAAGCCACATTTTTCCCCATGAAGGTATAGCAGTAGCACTGCCATGGTCCAAAATCCATACACGACCTTTTTCCATTGTTTCTTTATCTCCTCCATCAGACCCTTGGCCAAGAAGTCTCAAAGTTACATAGTTTAGTACTGTCCCAAACATTGTCTGTGACCTTCAATGTGCAACCCCCATCCACCGTCTTCATTATGCCTAATGATTGTACAAGTAACGACACATTTCTTTTTGATGCGCTTCCGTTAAAACAACATTTAGTGCTCCTGTTACATACAAGGCAATAACCAAACCGGGCATAAGGAACATAGGGCCACCATAAAATGTAGATTTGATGACAACCCAAAAGACAAGAAAGATAGCAGAGCTCTTGGCTCTGAAAGGCATCTACCGTATTGATGGATAAACCTTTTTCCTTCAGCAGATTTGAGGGCAGCATCAAACACTCGGTGCAAACATTTCAACTGTAGCTTGAAAGGTGTGATAATTCCAACAGAAACCTTTATGCCTGCCAACTTAGTGACTCGTTGAAGAAACTCATATAATAGCAAGAAAATTGTTTTTCATGAATATTCTGATATGAAACAGATCGGCCTCTATGAGGCTCTCTTCCACGAGTTACATCGTAAACAAGTAAGAAAGCAATAGAGAATCTTAGAAATAAATTTCATCAGGTCTGTTGGTAACACCCTCACTGTCACGAATCGGTTTTGGATGAACAAACTCAATGCAAGCTCTAGATCTGAGAAATATCCTGCTACCTTCATCTCCTAAGACATTTTCTCCAACATTGCATAGATTTCCTATGCCCGTGGGTGTGATCTGCCACCTACACAAAAGCATGCACCATTTTATTGCCTTTAAACCAACTGCATCCAAGTTCCTTTTTAATTCCTCTATCCTTCATCGGTCTCCTAACCTTGGTGCTCTCATAATAGGAGCAGCCCTAGTTTGAGACAAAGCAATAGAAGATGGCTTTAAAACCCAAAAAAAATCTCTTGGTACAGACTCCATATCCATAAAACAGTCCCTAGACTTAGCATCCTCAAAAAGGCTGACCAGCCACTAGATTGCTTCAATGCAGCAGCTAAAAAGGACAACCCTAAAAAAGTAGTGAAACAACACTCTCAGCCTCGCCTGCAAAACTTGCCTCAAGGTTTGACCGAGCTTCTTCCATGTTAGATTCGTCACCTGGACAGAAGCGACTTTCCAAAATGAAAAGGAACGACAGCTCAACTAAAACTTTATCTCGTTCTTCAACTACAGCTGCAAGATTTTGCACAACTGATCACGACTGGTCGCATGCAACCAGAACACCAGGATCAACACCAATGGCTCCTTGGGCTCACCCTGCAGCAGCTGCCGCACTTACTCTCCCTGGAGGCCACTGATTTTCTGAGATAAGTTTACTTCTCTACCCTGTAGAACTCGAATCTCAGGATGCATTCTATACTGAACCGAAGCAACATAGTTGAACAGCCTACCTGTACAGCACGATTTTTGAGAATCCACTGTCCAGAACACGCTGTAGCAGTTCATCTGTTGCAACATCTGATGGAGCACAAGCAAGCATTCGTGGTTCAGGGTAGGAATGAGGCGTCAGATGCAAAGGGCAGATAGAGGAATGAATGCGTGAACTGCAAAACACATAGCAAAGATAAGAAAGACTGAGTCTCAGGGAAGGGATAAGAAATACGTGACGTTTGAACAAGTGGGAAGGAGGTTTCCTTGCAACTTCCTCATGACACTTTCCTAGGAGAATTTCAGTTCCGCGCTCCACTGTAGCTGCCTGTACAGCACGATTTTGAGGATGCGTTCAATACTGAATAGACAACAACAGAGTTGGACAGTCTGCTACACTAGCTTGTAGCTTCATCAAACCATCATGTCAGACCCATGCGCATTGAATAGAGGATCAAAAAGAGATCACGGCAAAGAAAACGGGACTCCGCCCACTCCTCCCGCAAGGACAGACATAAAAGTTGGTAGGTTGGGGTGGTTGGGAGGAGGCAAGGCGGCAGTGGAGGCAGTCAGCAAAAAGAAGAAGCCGATGCCAGTGGCATTACAGTGTTAGGGATTCCCATGGGGGATCACCTTTAAATGTGACCAAGGGATTTTATGTATTTCTTTTATTTTTGGTCCCTTTTGTTTAATTTTTGCATGTGTTTATTTTGTGGTGCACTTACCCCTTTCATTATTTATTTAATGGTGTGTAAATATTGTGAGTAATCATATTGTTTAGTTAATTAATTAAAAGATGTCATAAGAATGTAATTAATAGAGTTTTTGGCCATGTTTTAAAGTGTTGTAAGAATGTGTAAGTGACTTTGTAAGTGATGTGTAAGTTAACTTTTGAGTGTGAAACAATCCACCTTCTTGAAAATTCGAATTTGTCCTTGGAGCTTGATTTTGGAGGCTTGTGGGACAAGTTAAACTTGTCCCATGCCTCTTAAATTTACATACCAACCTTGCCTATGGTTGGAGGGTTAAATTTAGACCTTTTCACACATTTTTACAAGTCAAGTTGAATGTTGTAATTGCACTTTTATTACATAATTTAATTTCATTCCTTATAGGGTATGGACTTGTTTGAGTGTGTATGTAATTATGTCATATTATTCACCCACCTATTGATTATGCATTGGAGAATGAAGTTGACTTTTGTGTTGGAGTTGAGGATGTGTGAAGTGGCATCCTACATGGATCCACCTCACCCTCTTCTCTTCCCTCTTCTATAAAATTCGAATTCCTTGTCTTGTTTTGGGTTGCTTCACTTTTATCACTTCATTTTGGGAGACTTCCTTTTGGTTTTGGAGAGCTCTTGCTTTTGGAGAAGTTGGGAAGTTTGTTGGATACTTGTGTTGGGTTGATTTTTGGATTGCTTGCATTGGAAGGAGCTTGCTTGTTTTGAACTTGGAACAAACTCCATCATGGAGAGGTAAGAGCTTGGCTCTTGGAAATGCTCTTCTTTTCCCTTTTATGAATATGTAAATGCTGGTATGTTTGTTATTGTTGTGGGCTGTTGGGTAGATGGCTTAGGGATGGTGTAGGAGAAGACTATGGGGTACTCTTGAGGGAGGCATAAGTGTTTTGGGGAGGTATAAGTGTGGAGGGAGTTGGGTTTTGGGTTCCACCTTGTAAAAATAAATAGCTTGCATTTATTTACTCATTATGGGGTGCCATAAGAGGTTGGGGAGGCATAAGGAAATGTGAGGAATAAGGGGTACTTGGGGAGGCATAAGGAATTCCAGGGGTTTTGATATACTATTTTTGGCGGTTTGTAACTCAGGTGGTGATACCCATTTCCCCATTTGGGAGGCATAAGAAGCATCCCCCATAGTTCTTGCTCCTTTGGCTTGCATGGTGAAGCTTGAGTTTTGTGTGATGTCTTTCATGTGGTTGTAAAACTGTTGTTGTTTTGTTTTGGACTATGTTTTTAATTTGAAATGTGCATGTTGAAAGATTACATTGTGATGTGGAAGCTTGTTGTTGCCATGAGTTGAAATACATTTCTTATTGCATTGTGGTTGGGGCTCGGGGCCAATGAAGAAGGATGGCTTCTCCTCTTCATTGGATGTCTTGGTTGGGTGGAGAGCGTTGCCTTTCCCCTACTCCTGTTGTGATCAAATTGGATGAATGAGAAGAATGCATGTTGCTATTCTGGAGTTGAGAAAAGACAATTTGATAGTCCCTTGTGAAATGAAATCTCATTGTAACCTTCCCACTTGAAGTGGATGATCTTGTAAATGTTGTAATGGAAAGATGTTGTACATATTTGCAAGTGAAATTTGAAATGTAAAAGAGTTATACTCTGTATTCTATTTAGAAAGAATGTGAAAGAATAATACGTGTTTGGTATACTTTGTATTTTGTAATCAAATGGAAAGGAAGTTGTAAGTTGTCTTTTGGAATCAATAAATGAATGTAATGCTTTTCTCAAATTGCATTGTTGTATTCAATTTGATCATATCAATGTATTGAAATCTCTGTTTGAAAGGAAGAAATGTGTGTGAGAAAAATACAGTATTTTGTCTCTTTGAAATGTGAAAAATTTGAATTCAGTATTGCATTTTGGTCTTGAATGGTTTGTTTTGAATCAACCAAATATGTTAGATTGGAATTGGAATGTATTCTAAATACTAGGAAGAAGAAAGTGGCAAATAGACCCATTAAAATTTGATCCTTGTTATTTGAAACTTCAAACTGGTAATTATCTAAACCAAAAATGCACAGTTTGAACCTGCAAGAAAGAAATAATAATGAAACATTAAAATTGAACATGCTAGGGTATAAATGAGTTCAAATTGACTAAAAAACTTAAGGAAATATTTCAAAACTTAGCAAAATCAGGCTCAAACCGTTTTGCAGTTGTTTTCTGATCAAGAAATGGAAATGTTCAAATTGTAAATCAATCAGACAAATTGAACCTTGAATCCTTTCTTAAATCCATTTAGGAACAATCCTCCATGTCTATTTGACATGTTGAGAGAGGAAGAAGATCAAATTGAATAAATCTCACAAGTTAAAATTTACCAGTTTGCACTGTAAAATCCTATAGGTCTGTTTTATTAAAAATTGACCCCTTAAACTTTATCAAAACCTAAAATTAATGATCTCTGTGCAAAGAGGACATCGAGATATTTCCAGAAAGTCCTCATTTTCCCAAAACCAAGCTCTCTATCAAAAGTTATGGCCTTCTAAATTTTTCTTCACTTGGCATTAAAATTTTGGGAAAAATTTCCTTAGTGGGTCTCATGCCCAATTTTCCCTTAAGCACTTAGGAAAATTTTTGGGAAAATTTTCTAAATTTTCCCCTGCGCCACTGGCCCATAGCCAATCAGAGGCTGCCACATGGCACCATGAGGTGTCAGCAGAGGGGCGGATCCCTTTTTTTTTTTAACTTAGCGCTTTCGGAAAATTTTGGGAAAATTTTCCAAATTTTCCCCACCGCCCGCAACCAATCAGGTGATGCCATGTGGCGTCATGAGGCATCGGTGGAGGAGTGGGCCATTTTTGTCCTTTGCATCTTAGATTTTTTTGGAAAATTTTCCAAGTTTTCTCCGCTGTTCCGCGGCCCACGCCCAATCGGGGCTACCACATGGCATCGCGTGGTGCCGACGAAGGTGCGAGTCTCTGTACCTCTTAGCCCTTCGGGCGTTAAGTCAATTTTCTCCCCGCTGCCTTGCCTTCTCTGCGTTGGCTTAGGAGACACCACGTTTCTTTTATAGACTCATGGGAGCATGGGCTTAAAGCCAAATTTTCACCCCGCCCGGAGAATTTGCAAATTGTCCCCCGCCGCCCTGTTTTTCCCCGTGTTACCTTAGGGAGTGCCACGTGTCCCTTACGGACTTGCGGACCCGCAGAAGCGTGGGTGCAAATGTGGTTTTTTCCCTCGCATAATTTTTTTTCTAAAATTCTCCCCGTGGCTCGCCAACCCGCCGTTTGGGAAAATTTTCTCCCTTGGGCCCGTAGGCCCACCCTTGGGGAAAATTTTCACCCTAAGGCCTACCGGCCCATAACTTGAAAAATATGAGGAGTTAGGAGGACTTATTTATATTAATGGAAAGGTGAGGAAATTTTCTATCCAATGGGAGTAATTTAGTAATTTTTGAATGCATTAAGGGTGAGAAAACCAAGTTGAAACTTTAATCCTGTTAAGGAGTGGGTATGGTGAAGAATTACCCTCTGAACCTAATTAAAACTCCTAACCCTAAATTTTGGACCTTATGACCTCTAATAATTATTAATAAAAGAAAAGTATATTCTAGTATATAAGAATTGTTCCGAAACCAGTTAGTGACAAATGTTGTCTTGTAACCTGGTTGTAGATTCTTTTAAAAAATAAAATAAAAAATTATTCCATAATTTTCTTAACTAATCCTAGGTTGTTCTTGGGTCTCAAGTGGGTTGTTTTTAGCGGGTGTTACAGGTTAAATCTATCATAATCCTCATGGGAATTTGTGCTTTTGCTACATGTAACAACCATTGTTTTAGAGGTAAATACCTAAGTGAAAGGTGGTTTTGAGAAGTTTGACAAAGTTTGAGCTAGAAATGCAGATAATAGTGATTTTTAAATCTTTTTTTGATAAAATTGACGTGATCAAAATGTAAGTTTGAGATTGGAAATTGTTTTGATTGAATTGGATGTGGTTTTACTTAATTTTTGGATAATATGAATATCCAAAGTATAAGGTTTGATTTGATAGGCTTAAACTTGGATAAAGTGAATATCCAAAGTATAAGGTTCAATGTGATTTGATTTACTTAATATGCGAATAAAGTGAATATCAACGCATAATATTTTTGGTTTGATTAAAATCGGATGTGCTTAAAATTGTATGAGCTTAAAATTGGATAAAATGATTAAAATCGATGTGCTTAAATTGTGGTTTGATTTAATTTTCTTAAGTCTAGGATTTTTGGTGAAATCAAAGGCTAAGACTTAAATGGTTTGATTTGATTTCCAAAGGGGTATAGATTTAGATTTTAATGGGATTTCTTTGGATTGGATTTTGACTAGAATTGTTTGAATACAAGTATTCAAGGTAGAGAATGTAAATGTCAATAGGAATTGTTTTTGATTTTGAGTTGAATAAAGTGAATATTCAATGGTATATGGGGTTTGAATTTGAGAAAATTTGTACTTTTGGACGTGAATGTCCAAAGGAATAAAGTTTATGATTTTTTTGGTTTTGGTAGAACACAAGTTCTAATCCAAAGGGATTTTTGAAAGCTATTTTTGAATTCTTTTCTAGAATTTACTTTATGTTTGTGGAACATAACCTAAAATTTCAAACTAGAATATAAAAAAAGTAAAAAGGAGGTGTTTATATAAACCAAGTTTTATGATAGAAATTTGATAGAACCTTCATTATTTACAAATAGCAAGCAACAAGTTTTGTAGAATGTTTTGGCCTAAAAGAGGGAAAATCTGTTCGGTAATTGACGTAACATTTTATGAATAATGCAACATACAAGAATGCTATGAATGAGTGGATGCAAGCTCTTATCTCTCCAAATAGATGTGTCTTTTGATATATCCTAGTCCTGATATACCAAATCTATATGGGGATAAAAGTGGTACAGGAGCCCTTAGAATACTGAAAGAGACTCACCAATTCATTACTAACCCGCTTAGAGGAGTGAATCACCATGTCCATTGTACAAGCTTTGTGAAAAGGTGGAAGGGTGATGGGGGAATCCTTGAAGAATGACATGGATGATGCCACATACTTCATTTTTACAAATATATTAGGTGATGCTTACAATAACCCTAATCACTGCAACATTACCTGTAAGCAGCGGAAAGAGATGAGGTAGATACCTTGAACAATATTTTAGACTAAATCTCAAGTGTACTGCAATGCAAAATGTGTTGGTGCATGGTGGTGAAATCCATGTCACCGGTGTAGTTTAAGTGGTGATGAAATCCACATCCACTACATCAAATACAAATGTATGAGGTGTTTATAAATAAGGTTCTTTATAACTTTAAAAGCGTAAATGAAAAATGAAATTGACAATATTTATAGAATAAGTTATACCTTTGATTATTTAACAAGTATTATTTAGCAATTTTCAATTTTCTTAGGCCAAGGAAATATGCATACTCACAAGTTAGAAGTTTTTTGCTTGATTGGGAAATATGAAGATCCTCTTAAGCGGAGTGGTCTTGTGTAATAAATATCAATATTTCTTGTTGCAAAACTAAGTGATTATATATAATAGCATACTTATTGACATGCTATCAAATCTAAAAAAATAGAAATGCATATAACTAAAAAAATAATAGAAAATAGAGGAAACATAGATGCAAATTTGAAGATGGTAACACATCTACCATCATGCGAACACACGTTAGATCACTGTTGGTGAGAAAATTTGTCAGTTGGGAAAATTAAGTGTCTTCACCAATGTTCATGGGGATATGCCCCTCTGTATTGAATGGTGCAACTCCCATTATTGAATGTAACTAATATAATCCTAAAATAAATGTTGTGGGTTGCCCAAATAGGTGGGGATCACATAGGGACACTCCAATGAACCTATAAAAAGTGCTTGTATGGGGTACAAGGGAGGAAATCATAGTAAAGAGGGGGAAGGAGATAAAATAGGGAAGGAGAGTTAATGTCGTAAGTACACCAATTGCAGAGTTCACACCCAATAACTAGAGTAGTTCAACATCTAATATAGAAGAAAGAACAAAAACCTTGTTTTTGACATCAAGACAAGATGATATTATAAACAAAAAGTCTCATTAATCTCAAGTATCAAGAAAAGCAACAATTTTTTTCTTATTTATTGAAATTCATAAATTTGTATAATGAGAGGAAGAGAAGAACATATGAGAAAGGGAAATGGAAGAAATGTAGATCTTATTTCATGTGCATTGATATAAATTTCAACAACTACAATCCAAAATTGATACAGTGGAAATTATAAAAAATATAGGATCCTTTGGAATGGAGAATCCATCCCAATTTATAGCAATGTGAATTGACCTCTCACCTCCCTCATATGAATCTTCTCATTCCTATTCCACTTGTGACCTTTAAGCACCATTAGAAAAGACAAATAAAATATTTCTCTTATAATTTTGATAAAACAATTTCACAATTTTAAAAATTTAAAATAGGTCACTTAAGTGAATAGGACAAAATACAATAATTATGCTCGGAACATGGATGAAGAACACTTCGTCTTAGATGAGGATTTGCATTGAAAATGCAAACTAGTCCTTGATGACCCTCCGTATGATGCTATACTTGAAGGAAATCTTTAATGAAGTTGAGGACGAGAGCCAATATTTGATGAATTATGCTACATATCCACACTATTGCACTCATTAGAAATGTAACATCCCCATTTTAAGACACTAGAAAAAGGGATTTTTTTTTAAATTTTTTATGCAACGTTCTCTGTATTGAATTATACAATTCAAACACACGTTCAAGTTTTAATAATTGTTCACTGTCCAATTAATGCAATTTGGATCACACAATTTCTTTTTAAAACCAATGTTCTCTGTTCACATATTTTACAATATGGAACACACATTCAGTGCCATTCAATCATATAACAGATACCATATGCTGCTATAAATGACTCGAAGAACTACCGATCTCCCATTTTATGGCTCGGAGTTTCAGCGATCTCTCATTTCATGACTTGGCGACTTACCGATCCTTCATGTTAATTCATGCATTATATAATGAGTATACAGGGTTCTCTTACCATTTCCGGTTATCGAAGTGATCCATTTAAGAAGCCTATCTGAATATTTGTTACTGATATTCATCTGACATCCTGCATCTTAAACTAGGTGATTAGGACAACGCAACCAACACTTGCGATACTTTGGCCAAATATTTTCACATGCTTAGCATGATCATAATCCTAGATGTGATACACATCATTGGAATACATCCTTCACCTCACTTTGTTTGTTATCTAGAATGGTCTTTCCTGGTCTCTGCCAGTCCTTCCGTTTAAGGTCAAGCTCTAACCCCAATTAGCAATATGAACGAGCATAGGAAGTTACTCATGGTAACTAAAGATACACAGACATACGATGTCATCCCTAGACGAATCCATGTGTCTAGTTACCTTTAGTCCTCCGGAGTCACTTCGTATGCGTGATCACATTCCTATCCCTATCTAAGAACTTAGTATCCAGCTTATGTAAACTTGATGATTTAATTCGGGAGGGCATTGTAATATGTCAGCTATAACATTGTGTCGTCATGAAGGTCCCGCCTTCATGAAGACACCATATTGTAGTTGGCGTATGTTAATATCCTACGAAATCCTCTCATCGAGAGTACACATATAACTCAAGTGTGATTTGGTTGTAATCTCAATATTTAAGATCAACTTTCAGTAGCCATGCTAATCCTTTATCCTTGTTCTTGTTACAGTTGTATGTAGCTAAGAGAGACTTAATTTGTCTTCTAGCTTAATATACATCTCCTTCTTCATACCGAAGGATTGCATATTCTCTTCTTGGTTCATTTCTTTAATCTTCAGACTAATCAGTCCATTACCGATAAACTTAATAAGTTTAACCTATTAAACTTAACCAAGTTTTTCCACAACTGTAAACAAATTCAGAATTCCATCTTATTAGACATCATTTAAACGAGGTCTAATTCTAAATGAACCTATTCATTTATTCTCCTTAACCTTACTTCAGTTAAGGTCTGTTAACAATAGATATGTTTTCCCATATCTATATTTTCTGAATTTAAACATTCGAGGCTATTAACGGAGTCCGAATACAAGGTTCGGCTGCTCCTAAGTTATTTGATATTCCTTAGCTTTCAAGCTAATCCCGAATACCTTTCAATTAAGAGATCATGTTTACCTAAATCCTTTTTAATGTCAATTTAAAATTCATCTTAACCCAAGTATGAACTAATTGCACATTTCAACGTAAAAGTTGCATTCAGGTAAAGAATAGATGTTATTTCCTTTTAAATCCATCCATTAACATTTGAATAATTCCAAATCAAGGAATAATGTTATATTCTTAAACTTATTCCACAATATCAAATTGATACAATCATTAAAAATATCACACTTTTCCTTGTATTCATCCATTAGTTTTACAATCTATACATTTGCACACCCAAACGACTGGACTTTGTTTATATCAAACAACATTAAAACTCATAAAGATAGAAGAATGTAATTTCTTCCTTTCTCATTTCCTCATAGAGGAATAATAGCTATCAATACAATCCATCTTCAGTTAATCAAAGGAAGTATCAGAAAACAACCATGTCTTCATTTATACTCAAGTTCCATCTGCAAAATTACTTGCATGGGTCAGTTCATTGAACTGAGCATATTAAGCACTTGTCATTAAAATGAGGTGCTTTTAATTAACTGTCTCAATAAAAGAACCCTACTTTTATGAAACGTTAAAATGAACATCATCCAAGAATTAAGTACCGAAAAGGATGAACAACATAACAACTCAATCATCTAATTACCATCCCAATCAGACAAAGGATTACTACCCTCTTTCCCAAATAATTATTACAAGGAGTAATTTCCTTCAAATGCTCCAGATTACAAACATCTGTAAGAACTAAAAACATAATTATGCAAACTGTTGTCCCAATATAAATGCTGTAATTTCCATTCCTTTACAATAGTGGTGAATTCAAAAGATAGATCTTAACTAAAATCTAAACCGAATTATTGACCCTTCTTTCATACAACTCATCCGATTCCAAGCAATCAAACGTCAAGAGAAAAGAAAACAACAATTAAATGCAAATTCCTAACCCAAGCAAAGATACGAAATTGCTCCATAACAATTTATAGATTTCAACCGTATGAGAGAAAATGATCATTAAATTCAATTTATCCATTCGCATTCTCTTTCCTTTCCTCATAGCCATTTATCTTGAAAATTTTAATCCAAACGTGATATCAATCAATGATAACAATCCAAAGAGAAATGAACGAAAATCAATAATCGAATAAAAGGGAGAAATATCATATCACCTCTTCTCACTGTCTATCCAAATACCCATTATTTAGAAATGTATATATTCCAATAGTATAATTCATTCGATAATAGTATATTTCAAAGATTCAAAATATACTATTACCTTTCCAAAATGTTGACCAGAGTTCATTGCAACTGGTCCGTAAACATTAGTACCAAAAGAACCTATAAACGCAATCATTTCCTTTTAAACATTTCACTCTACAGACATTCACGTCTAGATATAGACAAGCAAGAATGCACATCTAGTTTTATCAGCTATCGTTTCATCAAAACCAACATTTCAGCTAGACCTGAACAACATGAATGTACAACCAGCTACAAAATTATGAGCTTCCTCATAATAGTAAAAAAAAGAATCATTTTCCAAACATTCAAAGTAAGAATTCCACTTTAGTTTAGCCTTGATGAAACAACAAGAAATCTAAAGGGCAGTTCGTATAGGTATACATTCACATATTTATGCAAATAATTCATCATCCAATCCAAAGAAGACTGAAATAGTGAACTCTAATCTATCTGGTAAATATCCAGATACTCAGTTCCAGAATCAAGAATTAATTCTTTTAAACAAAGCCTTTCATGGAATTCAACCAAACACGGATGCTTTTAATCATTTTAAAAAAGAAGTGAGAGTAAAACGATGAAACAAGCCCACTGTTCCAAGTATTTATATTCTATACGCTTGTATACCCTCAAGAAAATAACTCACCCAATAGTTCCATCTATTATTCTCACGGTTCTTCAAAAACCGTTCACGTACAACATTCAGAAAAACAATCTCCTTATCAGTATTGTTTACATAAGACCGAATCCATAATACACAATAAAATCCACTTACCATTAGCTTCGATTTCCAACAGCAAAAGAGAAAACTAGTTCATTAATAGTTTTAGTAAGAAAAACACTCATTTTCTTCAAAACGCACAAGAATACTCAAGTCGTATTCACCCATATAATGACTGTTCAACCAGACATACAAAAAAATCATCTCATCCTCCTATTTTCACAAGGATGCCCAGAACTCATAAATTGCTACACGCATAGCTAAAGTATTCATAAGCACAAACTCATAAAATAAAGAATGAATCCCCAATACCGTTGAAACGAATTCACTTAGCATGATGGCGGTATATTCCACTCAATAATTATACAAAGAATGCTTAAGTCGCATACAAAGAAAAGAAAACGACTCAACCCAAAATCATCAAACAAAAAGCACCAAATCAAATAACCAAAACCCCCATCATAAGAGCAGGGTTGTTTTAATGAGACGATTAAGCAAAAGCAAGCGGTTTAAGGAGAAGGGCTTAACATGCCTGTTAATTTTTCTTGTGGCTCGAAGAAAACCGCGCCCACAGGAGCTATTCTTCTCCACGGCGACAGTAGTAAAGCTTTCCAAACAGTCCCCTAACTTCCTCAAAGCTCAAAATAGCCTTTTGTTTATCCAAAGCATAGAACAATAACCAAAATACAGCAGGTTCGACAGAACCATGGAAGAACAAAATGCAGAGCAACTAAAAACCCAATGCATACAACAACAAACAAATTTTCTTTCCTCTATCCTTCTTCCAAGGCGAGCTGGTCGCTAAGACCAAGGTAATTGAATGCATTGAATGCATTTATTTTTCCTAATTTTTCATGCCACCGCTAACTCAGGGTTGGCGAGTTCCCAATTTCAAATTTTTGCATGAAATCATAGTTTAGCTTCATAGCTAGTTGGACGCCTCCAACTTTTCCATGTTCCCGCCAAACTTGGTGCTGCACATGTAAGGACTCCATTTACTGTCCCATTAAATTTTTAACCTTCCCTCCTTATCCTTTCCATCCACATGGGTCCATACGTCCCCTTCCTTAGGTTAGGAATAGTTTAGGATTTTTAATAGTCCATATCTAGGTTATTCACCTAGTTCATAGGTTAGTAGAATTTACATCTATTTTCATCCTTATAAAATTTAAAATCCATATAGGATAGTAGTTTAGGGTATAGGATAAAACTTAGGGGTAGGTTAGGGTTTAATCCCCTAATATTTAATTAATTAGTTTCCAATCAAGTCTTTCCACCTGACAGTCATATTCAACACTATGCAGGACGTTTCGTCCCATGTTCCACATACCTGTGCCACTTGCATCCAGGCCCTTATCGTCTTACGCTGTCTAGCGTTACAACAGTGTGTGGTTTGAGAATCGAACCTTTTCCATTGGCATCTACGTACCAGATATTCATCCCTGAAATCAGGTGCTGCAACATTTATATCAACCTTCAGTCTGTTTTAGAAGTAAATCGACAAAGCGATCACAAGAAGGCCACAACATACCTTGGATCAATGGAATTGATTCAAGGTGTCTCATCAATCGCTGAAAAGAGTTCATCAAGCATACGAAAATTCGTTGTCTCATTAAGCAACCACACAAGCAATAATAACTTCTGTCCTAAGTAACAAATTATAGCAAACAAGGGTCCAGATTAGCAACACATTCCTTTAATATCAAAAGATGTGTCTTAATATATTTATCTTCATTTCTGCAGTTACAACATCATGAAAGGTAATTACCATGATAAATTACAAAAATCAAGGTGTTACATTCCTCCCTTCTTAAAGAATCATCGTCCCGATGATCAAATTAACCATTTCAAGGAGTTTCTAGGACAAAATTCAGTTATTGTCCTTCCATTCATAAGTTCATACCAAAAATAGATTCACTCTTTAAAACAGTGTTTTAAGATAACTGTAAAATAGACCAATAATTGTCTAAATTTGGTAGAATTATCAGTTTTTCGAATTTCAATTTCGATCAAACAAGTATGGAAAAGCAGATCTCATTTCTTCGAGATTTTCCCAAGTTGCACTTTCTTCACTAAACTGGTCCCACTGGACCTTACATTGATTCACTTTGCGATTTCTTAAGTACAACTGGCGAGTTCCTAAAGCACTCGAATGGGCTTAACCATGATTATTCCCGGTCTTGGACCTCCAAGGAATTCCAATTCAGCACATGTGATAAATCTGTTACGTATTTCTTAAGCAAAGAAATATGAAAAACGTCATGCATTTGTGATAAAGCAGGAGGTAATGCTAGACGATAAGCTACAGGGTTGATTATTTCAATAATTTCAAAAGGTCCCATGTAACGTGGTGATAACTTGGCAGCCTTGCCAAAAGTTATTGAGCTCTTTTTCGGCTTAACCTGAAGAAAGACCTTCTCACCAAGTTTATAATTCCTATCAACCCGCTTTAAGTCTGCATAACTCTTTTGCCTATTGGTAGCTTCCTTTAGATGTTCCCGAATCATTTTGATTTGTTGTTCCATTTTCGTGAGGATTTCTGGCCCAATTACCTCTCTGTCCTCTACGCTGTCCCAGCTAATAGGGGTTCTGCATTTTATTCCATACAATGCTTCAAAAGGCGCCATTTTAAAAAGGGTGGGTATGTATTATTATAGGCAAATTCTACCAAATAAAGCTATTCCTCCCATTTATACTGCTGGTCCATGCAATACATTCTTAACATATCCTCTAAAACTTGATTGACTCTCTCGGTTTGTCCATCCGTCTCCGGATGATATGCAGAGCTGAAGTTTAATTTAGTTCCCAAGGCCGCATTAAGCGTTTGCCAAAACCTTGATGTCATCCTTGGATCTCTGTCCGATATGATCAATTCGGGTATTCCATGCAATCTGAAAATTTCATGTACAAATCTTCTTGCTAACACTGGTGCATCATCCTTCAAATTACCAGCAATAAAGTGTGCCACTTTGGTTAATTTGTCGATGACAACCAGGATGATATCATGCTTATTCCTTGACATAGGCAATCCTTGAACGAAATCCATCATTATCACTTGGCATTTGTCTGTGGGAACGCTAGAGGGATACAATAATCCAGTGGGATGCATATGTTCCGTCTTAACACACTAACATTCCAAGCAGTGTGTTACAAATTCCACCACATCCTTTTTCATTCCCTTCTAGAAGTATTGCTTGTTTAAGATCAACAAGCATTTTTGTAATGCCAGGGTGTCCAGAAAAAGGTGAATTATGAAATTCAGTTAACAATTTCCTTCTTAAATCATTTGCCAAGGGTATATATACCCTATTTTTGAACCTCATAATTCCTTCGCTATCAAAACAAAATCCTTTATACCTCACATCCTTTGGATCTGCAGCAAGTGCTTGTTTTAACTTGCTGGAAATAAGAGTCAGATCCCAAGGCATCTTTCACCTCATCCTTAAACTGAGTTCTTAACGTTATAAGAGCAGAGATGTGCTTCCTTCGACTCAGAGCATCTGCCACTCTATTTTCCTTGCCTTTGATGTAGCTTATATCAAAATCATACTGAGACAGAAATTCTAACCATCTTCGTTGTCTTGCATTCAGATTTGGCTGAGTAAAAATATACTTCAACCCTAGATGGTCAGTTTTTAACTCAAAAGGTTTTCCAAGAAGGTAATGCCTCCACATTTGAAGTGCATGTACAATGGCAGCGAGCTCTAGGTCATGTGGAGCATAATTATGTTCATGTAACTTAAGCTTTCTACTTTCATAAGCTATAACATGGTCATTCAAGCAGCAATGTAATGCCTCCAAGGCCTTCTCCCGATGCATCCGTTACAACCATAAAATTTCCATTTGGGTCTGTACAGTTAAAATAGGTGTCAGTAGTTAATTGTTCCTTTAAATTTTTAAAGGAAGATTCACATTTGTCACCCGCATAAATTTCTTATCCTTCTTTTGCGTTGAAGTGATTGGGCAAATTTTTGAAAAGTCCTTAACGAACTTTCTATAATATCCTGCCAAGCCCATGAAGCTTCTTACTTCATGCACATTCTTAGGCGCAGCCACTCAGTTATAGCTGCGATCTTTGAAGGGTCTACAACTATTCCATTCTTGCTTATAACGTGTCCCAAATAATGCACCTCTGCATCATAAAAGGAACATTTAGACAGTTTACCATACAACTTCCTCTTTCTTAAAACTTCTAGCACTATCCTTAAATGTTCTTGGTGCTCTTCGACATTTTTAGAGTATATAAGAATGTCGTCTAAGAATACAAGCACAAAATTGTCTAGGTATTCTTGAAAAATATTGTTCATCAGATTCATAAAGGTGGCAGTGCATTTGTCAAACCCAAAAGGTAACACCGTGAATTCATAATTCCCATACCTTGTTCTAAAAGCTATTTTATGAATATCTTCTTCCTTTATTCTCAAATGATGATACCTGATCGAAGATCTATTTTTGAATAGATCGATGCTCCACGGATCTGGTCGAATGATCATCAATCCTAGGAAGTGGGTATCGATTCTTAATAGTTTCCTTGTTCAACATTCTCAATCAATGCACACCTCAATGTGCCATCCTTTTCTTTACAAAAATTACCGGTGTTCCCCATGGTGAGACGCTCGGTCTTATCATCCCCTTAGTCAAAAGTTCCTGTAATTGAGCCTTTAGCTCTACCAATTCGAGAGTGGTCATTCTATAAGGTGCCTTAGATATGGGTTCAGTTCCTGGCTTGATCTCTATTGCAAAGTCAAACTCTCGTTTGGGTGGAAGACCTAGTAATTCCTCCGGAAATACATCACTGAAATCCCTTAATAATGGATATCTTTCCATGAAATCATTATCTTCCTCAGCATTTTCTATCATTTTTACTGCATACAAGGTGCAGCCTCTATTTTTAGCCCTTTTTAGTTACATAGCTGTTAGTTTCCTAACTGCAACTTCACACTTTACACCTTGAATGATCACTTTGCTTTTGCAGTCATCAAAACAACAAATTTGTTTTTCATAACAATCGACCTTTGCCTTATGTTTGTGCCAACCAGCTTAACTCTAATAATGATGTCATATGATCCTAAAGGTGTGACATACAAAGTCAACTTTGGTGGAGAAACTGGGAAAGTCAAGAATTGCCCCAAAAAGGCACATTTCGATCAGTATGGACAACATTATTCCCATAATGCACTATCCTCGTCTTATCCATCCGTTCAGATTTCCTTTTTAATTTCATTGCAAGTTTAGCGAAATAAAACATTCAAGAGCTCCAATATCAAAAAGTATGACTACAAAAAAATGTACCGAATAACTTACCCGGAACTTCTATAGGTGTAACTTACTTTTCAGCTTGTCTGTTAGCCACCGCAACGTGTATCCTATGCTGCTGATTGTGATCATCCTTTTTCAGAGGATAGTGACTCACGTAATGGTCCTTTCCATAGTTGAAGCATCCTCCAACTGGCCCTTTCCTAGGCTCAAATTTGTTACCAGCTTTGAAGTTATCACTCTGGCTTCTGTAGGACTTTTGTCCATTGCCGCTAACTTTTGCGAAGCTGCTCCGCACACTATTTACAGATTTGTTCATTACAGATTTCTTGTTGTTATCTACAACAATTTTGTTTTTCACACCAAACCTTTTCCAAGGCCCCCTTTTGGGTGTGAGAGATGAAGAAGAGTTGGGAATCTTCTTCCTTATCTCTTCCCTATGAGCAGAAATTGCTCTCAATTTCTGTTCCTATCTTATTGCCTTTTCGACAACTCCTTCCATAGTGGTTGGACCATGGACATCCACTTCGCCACCAATGATGGGATTCAGTCCCATTATGAACTTTCGTATTCTGAACTTCTCGTCAGCTTGGTATTATGGGCACATACTTAAGGAGTTTAGTAAACCCTTCCCAGTATTCTGTCACCATCAGCCTTCCTTGTGACCAATTCTAAAATTCAGTCATTTTCCTATCAAAATAGAGTTGAGGCAGCCACCGTTGCCTAAAGTAACCCTTAAATTGATCCCAAGTTATGTCTGATTCGACAATATTCAACTCAACCTTACGGTTGTCCCACCATGATGATGCTTCATGAGAAAGCTGATATGCTCCCCATATCGCTTTGGTCTCCTCGAGAAGTTTCTTATTACGCAAAGTACTTCTCCATTTCACCGAGCCAATTCGCTCCATCCTCAAGCGTTGTTCCATCAAAATTTGGAGGACTTATTCTCTTTATGTCATTTGTAAGTTCAGCTGCTAATCTTGCCCTTTTATTTTCAGGATGATTAGGAGCATTCACATTACTATTATCAACACCTGATTCCCTCCATTGGTGTTGTCCACAGGAGGTGGCTGATCATTTATATAAGCTTCTTCTTCCTCCTCTTCATTGCCCATTGACTACTGTTCCAAAACAGTCAAACGATCTCTCATATCTAGTAGGGCAAGCAAGGATTTCATCCAGCTTTTGAGCAGTAGCTGCTTCTCCACCCAGTAACGGGTTGTTTGCAGCATTTCCTCTTGTTCTGACCATTTTCTGTTCAATAAGAAAATGTAAACCTTATTAAATTGTGGACTCATTAGGTCCAAGAGCTACAACCTTCAGCTCTGATACCAAGATGTAACATCCCCATTTTAAGACACTAGAACAAGGGAATTTTTTTTTATGCAACGTTCTCTGTATTGAATTATACAATTCAAACACACGTTCAAGTTTTAATAATTGTTCACTATCCAATTAATGCAATTTGGATCACACAATTTCTTTTTAAAACCAATGTTCTCTGTTCGCATATTTTACAATATGGAACACACATTCAGTGCCATTCAATCATATAACAGATACCATATGCTGACTGTAAATGACTCGAAGAACTACCGATCTCCCATTTTATGGCTTGGAGTTTCAGGGATCTCTCATTTCATGACTCGGTGACTTACCGATCCTTCATGTTAATTCATGCATTGTATAATGAATATACATGGTTCTCTTACCGTTTCCAGCTTATCGAAGTGATCTATTTAAGAATCCTATCTCAATATCTTCATCGATATTCATCCGACATCTGCATCTTAAACTAGGTGATTAGGACAATGCAACCAGCACTTACAATACTTTGGCCAAATATTTTCACATGCTTTGCATGATCATATTCCTAGATGTGATACACATCATTGGAATACGTCCTTCACCTCACTTCATCTGTTATCTAGAATGGTCTTTCCTGGTCTCTGCCAGTCCTTCCGTTTAAGGTCAAGCTCTAACCCCAATTAGCAATATGAACGAGCATAGGAAGTTACTCATGGTAACTAAAGATACGTAGACATACGATGTCGTCCCTAGACGACTCCGTGTGTCTAGTTACCTTTAGTCCTCCGGAGTCACTTCGTATGCGTGATCACATTCCTATCCCTATCTAAGAACTTAGTATCCAGCTTATGTAAACTTGATGATTTAATTCGGGAGGGCATTGTAATATGTCAGCTATAACATTGTGTCGTCATGAAGGTCCCGCCTTCATGAAGACACCATATTGTAGCTGGTGTATGTCAATATCCTACGGAATCCTCTCATCGAGAGTACACATCCAGCTCAAGTGTGATTTGGTTGTAATCTTAATATTTAAGATCAACTTTCAGCAGCCATGCTGATCCTTTATCCTCGTTCTTGTTACAGTTGTATGTAGCTAAGAGAGACTTAATTTGTCTTCTAGCTTAATATACATCTCCTTCTTCATACCGAAGGATTGCATATTCTCTTCTTGGTTCCTTTCTTTAATCTTTGGACTAATCAGTCCATTACCGATAAACTTAATAAGTTTAACCTATTAAACTTAACCAAGTTTTTCCACAACTGTAAACAAATTCAGAATTCCATCTTATTAGACATCATTTAAACGAGGTCTAATTCTAAATGAACCTATTCATTTATTCTCCTTAACCTTACTTCTGTTAAGCTCAGTTAACAATAGATATGTTTTCCCATATCTATATTTTCTGAATTTAAACATTCGAGGCTATTAACGGAGTCCGAATACAAGGTTCGGATGCTCCTAAGTTATTTGATATTCCTTAGCTTTCAAGCTAATCCCGAATACCTTTCAATTAAGAGATCATGTTTACCTAAATCCTTTTTAATGTCAATTTAAAATTCATCTTAACCCAAGTATGAACTAATTGCACATTTCAACGTAAAAGTTGCATTCAGGTAAAGAATAGATGTTATTTCCTTTTAAATCCATCCATTAACATTTGAATAATTCCAAATCAAGGAATAATGTTATATTCTCAAACTTATTCAACAATATCAAACTGATATAGTCATTAAAAATATCACACTTTTCCTTGTATTCATCCATTAGTTTTACAATCTATACATTTGCCACCCAAACGACTGGACTTTGTTTATATCAAACAACATTACAACTCATAAAGATAGAAGAATGTAATTTCTTCCTTTCTCATTTCCTCATAGAGGAATAATAGCTATCAATACAATCCATCCTCAGTTAATCAAAGGAAGTATCAGGAAAACAACCATGTCTTCATTTATACTCAAATTCCATCTGCAAAATTACTTGCACGGGTCAGTTCATTGAACTGAGCATATTAAGCACTTGTCATTAAAATGAGGTGCTTCTAATTAACTGTCTCAATAAAAGAACCCTACTTTTATGAAACGTTAAAATGAACATCATCCAAGAATTAAGTACCGAAAAGGATGAACAACATAACAACTCAATCATCTAATTACCATCCCAATCAGACAAAGGATTACTGCCCTCTTTCCCAAATAATTATTACAAGGAGTAATTTCCTTCAAACAGTTCCAGATTACAAACATCTGTAAGAACTAAAAACACAATTATGCAAACTGTTGTCCCAATATAAATGCTGTAATTTCCATTCCTTTACAATAGTTGTGAATTCAAAAGATAGATCTTAACTAAAATCTAAACCGAATTATTGACCCTTCTTTCATACAACTCATCTGATTCCAAGCAATCAAACGCTGAAGAGAAAAGCAAACAACAATTAAATGCAAATGCCTAACCCAAGCAGTACGAAATTTGTTCCATAACAATTTATAGATTTCCAACTGTATGAGAGAAAAATGATCATTAAATTCAATTTATCCATTCGCACTCTCTTTCCTTTCCTCATAGTCTGTACTGGAAATTTTAATCCAAACGTGATATCAATCAATGATAACAGTCCAAAGAGAAATGAATGAAAATCAATAATCGAATAAAAGGGAGAAAGATCATATCACCTCTTCTCACTGTCTATCCAAATACCCATTATTTAGAACAGACATATTCCAATAGTATAATTCATTCGAATAGTATATTTCAAGATTCAAAATCTACTATTACCTTTCCAAAATGTTGACCGAGTTCATCAGCAACGGTCTCGTAAACATTAGTACCAAAAGAACCTATAAACACAATCATTTCCTTTTAAACATTTCACTCTACAGACATTCACGTCTAGATATAGACAAGCAAGAATGCACATCTAGTTTTATCAGCTATCGTTTCATCAAAACCAGCATTTCAGCTAGACCTGAACAACATGAATGTACAACCAGCTACAAAATTATGAGCTTCCTCATAATAGTAAAAAAAAAGAATCGTTTTCCAAACATTCAAAGTAAGAATTCCACTTCAGTTTAGCCTTGATGAAACAACAAGAAATCTAAAGGGCAGTTCGTATAGGTATACATTCACATATTTATGCAAATAATTCATCATCCAATCCAAAGAAGACTGAAATAGTGAACTCTAATCTATCGGGTAAATATCTAGATAATCAGCCTTCGAATCAAGAATTAATTCTTTTAAAAAAGTCTTTCATGGAATTCAACCAAACATGGATGCTTTTAATCGCTTTTAAAAAAATAAGAGAGAGTAAAACGATGAAACAAGCCCACTGTTTCAAGTATTTATATTCTATGTCTTTGTATACCCTCAAGAAAATAACTCACCCAATAGTTCCATCTATTATTCTCACGGTTGTTCAATAACCGTTCACGTACAACATTCAGAAAAATAATCTCCTTATCAATATTGTTTACATAAGACCGAATCCATAATACACAATAAAATCCACTTACCATTAGCTTCAGATTTCCAACAGCAAAAGAGAAAACTAGTTCATTAATAGTTTTAGTAAGAAAAACACTCATTTTCTTCAAAACACACAAGAATACTCAAGTCGTATTCACCCATATAATGACTGTTCAACCAGACATACAAAAAAAATCATCTCATCCTCCTATTTTCACAAGGATGCGTAGAACTCAGAATTGCTACACGCACAACTAAAGTATTCATAAGCACAAACTCATAAAATAAAAAATGAATCCCCAATACTGTCGAAATGAATCCACTCAGCATGGGCAGTATATTCCACTCAATAATTATGCAAAGAATGCTTAAGTCGCATACAGCAAAAGAAAATGACTCAACCCAAAATCATCTCAACAAAATAGCCAAATCAAATAACCAAAACCCCCATCATAAGAGCAGGGTTGTTTTAATGAGACGATTAAACAAAAGCAAGCGGTTTAAGGAGAAGGGCTTAACATGCCTGTTAATTTTTCTTGTGGCTCGAAGAAAACCGCGCCCACAGGAGCTATTCTTCTCCACGGCGACAGCAGTAAAGCTTTCCAAACAATCCACTAACTTCCTCAGGCTCAAAAATAGCCTTTTGTTTATCCAAAGCATAGAACAATAACCAAAATACAACAAGTTTGTCGAACCATGGAAGAACAAAATGGAGAGCAACTAAAAACCCAATGCATACAACAACAAACAAATTTTCTTTCCTCTAACCTTCTTTCAAGGCGAGCTGGTCGCTAAGACCAAGATCATTAATGCATTGAATGCATTACTTTTTCCTAATTTTTCACGCCACCGCCGACTCAGGGTTGGTGAGTTCCCAATTTCAAATTTTTGCATGAAATCATAGTTTAGCTTCATAGCTAGTTGGACGCCTCCAACTTTTCCATGTTCCCGCCAAACTTGGCGCTGCACATGTAAGGACTCCATTTACTGTCCCATTAAATTTCTAACCTTCCCTCCTTATCCTTTCCATCCACATGGGTCCATACGTCCCCTTCCTTAGGTTAGGAATAGTTTAGGATTTTTAATAGTCCACATCTAGGTTATTCGCCTAGTTCATAGGTTAGTAGAATTTACATCTATTTTCATCCTTATAAAATTTAAAATCCATATAGGATAGTAGTTTAGGGTATAGGATAAAACTTAGGGGTAGGTTAGGGTTTAATCCCCTAATATTTAATTAATTAGTTTCCAATCAAGTCTTTCCGCCTGACAGTCATATTTAGCACTATGCAGGACGTTTCGTCCCATGTTCCACATACATGTGCCACTTACATCCAGGCCCTTATCGTCTTACATTGTCTAGCGTTACAAAAGTGTGTGGTTCGAGAATCGAACCTTTTCCATTGGCATCTATGTACTAGATATTCATCCCTAAAATCAGGTGCTGCAACATTTATATCAACCTTCAGTCTGTTTTAGAAGTAAATCGACAAAGCGATCACAAGAAGTCCACAACGATACCTTGGATCAATGAAATTGATTCAAGGTGTGTCACAATCAACGGAAAGAGTTCATCAAGCATACGAAAAGTCTGTTGTGTCATTAGCACCACACAAGCAATAATAACTTTTGTCCCAAGTAACAAATTACAGCAAACAAGGGTCTAGATTAGCAACACATTCCTTTAAGATCAAAAGATGTGTCTTAATATATTTATCTTCATTTCTATAGTCACAACATCATGAAAAGTAATTACCATGATAACTTACAAAAATCAAGGCGTTCTAAGAAAGCTTTGATGAAGTTCATTTTGATAACTTTTTCCCTACCAAAGATGACCATAATCCCTTCTTGGTACATGATGCACATACAACTTGGACCATAGAATGAGTGTTTAAAAACATTGTTGAGATTTCCCGATGTTGATTTGAGATGACCTGTGGGAAATGCTTTTGATAATCTTCTACAAAACTTCCATGTTCCACGACAAAGATTACCCTTGGAATGAAACACCTTCCTATGCACATTGAGAAGGTAAATAATGGGCACCAATAGTTACATTGTTGACAACAAAGAATGCTCCTTCCACAACACGAAGAACCAACATTCCTATGATCTTCTGATTACACATATGAATGGGAAAATGGTTCCATTAATCGAGACAATGAAGTCATGACCACCATGTTATCCTCAAGATATGAATGACTGCAATTAGAAATAAAATTACTTGCAAAATTTTTGTCCTCCACTGACTCTTTTGAGCCACCAAACATTCGATCCTTGATATTTTTAAAGTCCATATGATTGACATTGTTATCCCCCACTTCGAATACTCACGGTTGAAAGATCCGAGATTGGTTTTATGCCCATGAACTCAAGCGTCATGAATGTTATAGGAAATCCTTTGCTGTTAGAAAGAAAATTTACTATTTTTAGTAAAAACTATTTTTGCCCTTTCGATTTCGATCACTCTATTTTTCACTCTGGATACACCCTATACATACCGCCTTTGCATAAACTAATCTCCGTGAATTCTTACTAAAAATATCAATTTCCCATGTAGGAGGCTTATTAATTTTAGAAAATGGCTTTATGGACCTTGGATTTTAGTGAAATATTTTTTCTTTTTTATATGGGTTTTTGTATTTGATACACCTCTCGAAGTTCCGGCTTAACTTGATCTCTAGAACATAAGATATTAAATTTTAAAATTTTGGTGTGGGAAACTAGGGTTTTCTCCTTGGATAAATTTATCCTTGTGCATGTAAAATATTTCACCGTGTTTTTACGACATCTGAAAATTTGAAATGAAGTAAAAAAATTGTGTCAACTCTGTGCATTGGTTATTTAGATATGGGGTTTTCTTGTTTTCATGTGCACACCTTCATTCTGGAGTGAAAACGAAGCCTGAAGCATGGATTTTTGAGTTTTTCTCTGATAAAAAATGGTGTTGAGATCATGGAGGGATGGTGGAGTGAATGCAATGGAAAAAATAGAGGGAGGATCCTAGAAAAATTTCCGCGAGTTCCAGTGCAAATGGAGGAATGTTAGGAAGTGAGGAGAAAATGGCTAAGTCATGGTTTAAATAGCTGGTGGTAACCTTGAGGAGGGGGAACATTTTTTTATCCCCATTTTCCCATTTGGAAAGGGAAAATGGGTGCAAAAAAATGAGTCTTACCTTTAGCTTTCCACTTGCCATTCATGCACCGAAAGGAATGGAGGAGGAGCGAAACTCTAGCACCTAGGAGTCATTTTTGGTCGTATGAGGAACCAAGGGTAAGAAAGGAGGGGGGAGAATTTATTTTCCCCCTTGTCCCCTTGGAAAGGGATAATGGGGGAATAAAAATTCACCTTAACCTTGGAGTGATGCTTGTCACACATGCAAGAGCTAGAGAGGGGGCTAGGAAAATGGTTAAAAGGAGCTAAATGAAGTCACCGAGATCATATGGAGTGACCATGAAGCCTAAGGGGGGAGGGGAAAATTTTTTTGTCCCAATTTTACCCTTGTTAAGGGAAAATTGGGGCACAAAAATGTGCATCAACCTCATGCTGCCACGTGGCACCCAAGAAATTGGACTAAGTATCGAACATGTACCCTAGGTGGCAATTTGAAACAGACACATAGTTTTAGCTCCGGATGACGTTTACCACTCTTATTTATATGAAATAAAATGGAAATTACATTTGGATAAGGAGGGGATGGGTACAATTTATTATTTCTTCCTGAAACCCTCTCAAAATCTCTATTTTTCTCAAGATGACTAGATGTGCTGAAAAGAATGAGTTTCCTACAAAAATGCATGGGGTTTTTGAAGAATCCAATTTTTCCTCCATGTAGAGGACTGAAAATTATTTCCATTGATAATTTTTTTGGCCCAAAAATCATTTTAGATCTCCTAAAAGCACCTCTTGAAGTTCATGTGCTCTTTTTTGTGATGCAAGCTCCTTCGGCCTCAAAAACCTACTTTCGATGAATCTCCCCACGAGTCTTCAAATCTTCCCAATATTTTCCAAAATTAGTTGCGTGATGATCTTGGCTCTTGAATACACCTCCTTGATGGATTTACACCTTCAATCAACTCCAGAGGTTATGCACTTTTCTTAGAAAGGATGATGATAGCCTTTCTAAGCTTGCTTGAAAATCCACTTTGAAAGGTATTGCCTCAGAAGTACTTGAATGATATTTTTCTCCCTAAATCACCTATGGGGAAGGGTAAAAAAACACACATAAACTACTGAAGGATAGGATATGATTGATATGGGGAATAAGATGACTTGGGGGTGTCTAAAAAAATGTACAATGAATTTTTTTGACACTAGGGTCCGTTTTCATGCTTGAAAATTAGAAATTTTCATGTTGCACATTTGCATGAAAACATCCGGCTCTAGTTTGGGGACATATTTGGATTGAGCACAACAGGGACATAGCATGAGGAATCCCATAATCTCAATTTACTTCGTGGACCAGTTCCTTATCCATTGGGCTTTATGGACTTGTTTCTTCTAACACACACACACAAACAAACAAATAGAAGGGAAACACAACAAGGGAAAACAACACACAATGGAAAAGGGAAATTATATATAGGGGAGGGATATTTATAGAGGCAGAAAAGAATATACACATACCTAGCGATGAGTTGGGAAAATTACATGCCATCATGGAATAATGGACTGAAATGTGATCTTTGAAGCACAAAAACTATTATCTGATCAAACCATGCTCTTGTGATGGATTTGCATGGCTTGAGAAGAAGAAGACACACCAAGAATCCATCTTCATATTCATATTACATTGAAAAATTTCTTACATCTAATGAAATATTTTTTCCTACATGGAATCTCCGTATCTTGCAGCTTTCACTTGATGTCCTATTGAATCAATGAGGCACTTAGAGGTAGTGAGAAAAAAAATGAGTTTCTTCCCATTTAAAAATTCCTTGGGCTTCTCACTTTGCCACTCTAAGCAAGTACTTTCTAGAGTATGTGCCACATCATGGACAAGCTCTCATAATTCTCAAGACTTATTGGAATATGTTCAAAAGACATTGGATCTTTGGAAATGGTGAGTGCAATTTGATTTTAAATAATTTTGTAAGAACCATGAACACCCTCACTTTGTTTTATGAAGAAATTGTCATCAATATCTACACACTTTGAAAGTCCATCTTGGTATCATTTACAAAGTTATAACCTTTTATTATCTCATAGAATAATTCTTTACCCTTGAGTGGATTTTTCCATATGAATCCTCATTTTGCATTGGTGGAGCATTCTAAAGTGGTGGGAACAAGTTGATCTTGAACACACTCCCAAGAATCTTGTAACTTTTCACTTTGTTCAACAACTCTCTTCAATGTAAATCAGCTCAACATTTTCCCTACTATCTTCCTCCATGGTAGATATTTTGTATTCAAGATTGGGGACCTTCAAAGGATATTCAAGAACTTGCCTTCTATTGCACTCATGGACTTATTTTTACAAATAAAAATACATGTTTTCACATTCTCTTTTGCCAACCAAGGCATTGGGCAAGGGCATCAAACTCATCCATTGGAAAAAATGATTCATACTTGTCTTTCATCTACATACCCTGAGTTAGGAGCTTGAGACTAAGTTGGGGGTCTTCATTCTCTTCCGCAAACTTCAAGAGGTATTGTAGGGATAACTCTTCTGAGCTTTCCATATACTCATCTTCATGATAATTGGGAGAATCTATGCATTGTGTTTCTAGGAGATGGTTGAAAATATTTTCTATACACAACCATGATTCATTTGAAACATCCTCTTTCATTTATTCCATGCTTTCTATAGCTCAAGATCCAATTTCTTGCAGGCATATGCACACTTGATTCACAAAACCTTCTAACAAGGAGAAGAGGTCCATGCTTCATGGGAAGGGCACTCCTTCTAGCTGAAAATCCATTTCATCCTCTTGATGGGAAACATGAGATCATGTTAGGGTAGAAATATGGGAAGGATTTTCAACTCTATCTTGATAATCCATTATTGAATCTTCTTGCTCATATGGAAAATGAAATATTTCATTCTCATCATGAAGACTGAAATTATGCTCCTTGTGTGAGAATGGCAGGGTCAATTCTTTGAAGGGGTTATGCTCAAATTACTCATTCTCCTTGGCTTCAAGAAAGAAATTGGCCTCTTCCATTTGATCATCCATGATTTTATTGGAAAGGGGACTTGATTCTTCAACTATCTCCATTTCTTCATCAAAATAGGAAGGCAAATTATCCATGATCATCTTAAATTCATCATTTTGAGTCTAGGAGGTAGGACAATATTTTTGTACTTATTTGTTTTTGGTGGAGTCTTCAAAAATCTTTGGATCCTCTGTTGTGCAACAATGATCTTCCTCACTTGAATTTATTGCTTCATCAATGGGTTGTGCCTTAAGATGAAATGAGTTGATGAATTGATGTTCAAATTTCATTTCTTCTACCTCATCCTCCATGATGTTGCTTTGGTTTTCATTAGAAGGTTCAAGGATAAGATCTTCTTCAAGAGCATCCAAGAATATTCTAGGGATGAACACCTCATAGTATGGAAAATCATTAGGATATTCTTGAGTTTCTTCATTGTTGACAATGCGAAGTGCTTCAAGGTGTTCATACCTTCTTTTTAGAAAGCTAAAGCATACCTCCAAATTTCATGATAGGCTTCGGGGTCAAAATTTCCTTCTACTATGCTTAGAAGCCTTTTCACATATTATTTTTAAAAATTTCCATTTCTTCATCACCGTATGCAAGGAATTCATCTAGAGAGTGGTAAAAGAAGGACAATGTTCTCAATTTTAAAGTGAGTCAGTGTGTGCGATTGAAAATGTTTTCTTGATGGATCCTGCACCATCATGTCCTTAATCATCCTCCATAGTGCTGATTTGATTTTCATTAGAAGGTTCAAGGATAATATATTCTTCAGAACATCCAAGAACCTTCCAGAGATGAACACCTTGTAGTATGAATGATCTTTGGGATCTTCCTCCATAGGAAAAATATCTTCTTCTTCTTCTTTGCTATGGAGTGCTTCAAGTTGTTCATACATATCTTGCAAGGCTTCAACATATTTTAGAATTTCAAGGTAGATTTTGGGATTGGAATTTCCTTGCATAGTGCTTATGATTATTTCCACATACTCAATTTTTGAATCTCCTAAATCATCATTTTCATACGCAAGGAAATAATCCTAAGGGAGGGTGATGAAAGACATGGCTCAAGAGCTTTTCATTCAGTTGTGCACGATTGAGAGTATTACCTTTAGATTCTTGTTCTTCTTGGGCTTCACACAACATCTTGTATCTTCTTTGTTCCTTTTCAACCATTCCTTACCTTCTTCTTCATCAACAAGTTCTATTTTATTTCCTTTGTCTAATTGCAAATTATTGCTTGAAGTAGGAGACCCTTTTACTATTCTTGAATTCTCCTCTTTGCGAGAACTAGTCTAGAACCATGGCTGATCAATAATATTTGTTTCTCCGCTACCATCTTCTTATTATTCTTCACTATCAATCGTTAGTGCTTCGCACAAATCTATAAATTTCTTCATTGTGCATGGGAAACAAATGTGACAGGGATTCGTTCCTTGAAGTCACCTTCAAAAATAATTTTCTCTGAAATCTAAATTTTTATTCTTTTGAATATATATATATATATATATATATATATATATATATATATATATATGTATGTATTTTTGGGTAGAGATACTTTTTAGGTGCACTTGGGAAAATCTCTCCCAATAAAGTCACCAAAAATTTTTGGTGAGAAATTTTTAGTTGGGAAAATTAGGTGTCTCCACCAACATTCACGGGCTACATCCCTCTACATTAAATGGTACAACTCCCATTATTGAATGTTACTAATCTAATCCTAAACTAAATGTTGTGGGTTGGCTAAATAGGCTAGGGATCACACAAGGACACTCCACTAAACCTGTGGCAAAGTGCTTGTATGGGGTACAAGGGAGGAAATCACAACAATGAGGGGGAAGGAGAGAAATTAGGGAAGGAAAGTTATTGTTGTGAGTAGGCCAATTACAAAGTTCACACCTAGTAACCAGAGTAGTTCAACATTCAATATAGAATAAAGACCAACAACCTTATTACTGACATCAAGACAAGATGGGATTTTGAACAAAAAGTCTCATTAATCTCCCCATCAAGAAAAGAAACTAACTCTTTTCTTATTTATTAACATTCACAAAGTTGTATAATGAGAGGAATAAAAGAACATATGAGAAATGGAAATGGAAGAAATGTAGCTCTTATTTCTTGTGCATTGATACAAAGTTCAACAACTACAATCTATAATTGCTACAAAGTGGAAATTCTCAAAGTCTAGGATCCTTTGGAATGGAGAAGCCATGCCAATTTATAACAATGTGAATTTACCTCTCACCTACCTCATATGACTCTTCGCATTCCTATTCCACTTGTGATATTTCACTTGCCATTAGAAAATACAAATTAAGTATTTCTCTTATAATTTTGAGAAAATACTTTTACAATTTTAAAATAGGTCACTTAAGTGAATATGACAAAATACAATGATTATGCCCAACGAAGAATTATAAAAGAGAGATAAGGAAGAAGGGGAAAAGAGAGAAGGAGAGAGAAAGAGATACCATGAAGCATGGGTGAAGAACACTCCGTCTTAGATGAGGATCTGCACTAAAATTTTGAAGATGGAAACTAGTCCCCCGATGACCCTCCACATGATATTGTATCAAGGAAAACTCGATTAAGTTGAGGATGGGAACCAATCTCTGAAAATTCTTCTTAATAGCCACACTAATGTACTCACTAGAAAAGCTTTGATGAAGTATATTTTGAAAAATTTGTCACTTCCGGTAATGACCATAATCCCTTCGTGGTACACGATGCATGACAACATGGAAAATAGGGTGAGTGTTTAAAAACACTGTTGATATTTCCCGATGTTGATTCCAAATGACTCGTTGGAAATTCTCGTGATGATCCTCTCAACACCGTTGTTTTCCACTAAAAATATTTTCCCTAGAATGATGCATCCTGCATGCGCATTGAGAAGGTAAATGATGGGCACCAATGGTTACACCATTGACAATGAAAAATGCTCCTTCCAAAAATCAAAGTACCACCATTCCTATGATCTTCTGATTACACATTTGAATGGGAAACTAGAACCTTTACTTAGAAAATAAAGTCATGACCACACCTGTAATCTTGAAGACATGAATGGGCACAATTAGGAATCAAACTACTCGCAAATTTGTTTTCCTCCACTCACTCTTTTGGGCCATAAAGCATTTGGTCCTTGATATTTTCGAAGTCCATGTGAGTGACATTGTTGTCTCCCACTTTTGAATACTTAGATTAAAGAGATGTGACTGGTTTGATGCCTATGAACTCCAGCTCATGACCTATGACAAAAATCCTCTGCACTTAGAAAGTGAATTTACTATTTTTAGTAAATCACTATTTTCACCTTTTTTGACTTTGATCACTCTATTTGTCACTTTGGATACACCACATGTGCATAGTGCCTTTTCTGAAATTGCTCTCTGTGAAGAATTACTAGAAATAACAAGGGTCCCATACTTGGAGGCTTATTTTTTTTTAGAAATTGGCTTTCTGGACCTTGGATATCGGTGAAATCATTTTTTTATATGGGTTTTTTTCTTTGTTACACCTCTAAAGTTTTGCTCAACCCAATCTCTGAACAAAAGATATTAAATTTTAAAATTTTGGTGCGGGGAAATTGGGGTTTTCTTGCTTCCAAAATTCCTTCTTCTCGCATGTAAAATCTACCACCTAGGTTTTTTACGGCCTATGAAAATGTGAAAGTAAGTAAAAATATCGTGTCGATCTGTGCCATGATTATTTAGATATGGGTTTTTCTTGTTTTCATGTGCACACCTTCATTATGGAGCGAAAACAGAGCCTGAAGCATGGATTTTGAGTTTTTATCTGATTAAAATTGTGGTAAAATCATGGATAGATTATGGGGTGAATGCAAGGAAGAAAAGCTGGAGGGGAGGAACCCGAAACATTTTGCCGAGTTTTGGGTGTAAATGGAAAAGTGTGGGGAAGTGAGGAGAAAATGGTTAAGTTATGTTTTAAATAGCTAGTGGAAACCTCAAGGAGGGGGAATTCCCCCTCTTCCACTATGGAAAGGGACAATGGGGAATACAAATTTTCTTTAGGCATAGGTTGTCACGCAGCGTTCATGCACCGACTGAGAGGAATGGAGGAGGGGGCTGAACTCTAACACCTGTGAGTCATTTTTTGGTTGTATGAGGAACCAAGGGGAAACAAGGAGGGGAGGTGAATTTTTACCCCCTTGTGCCCTTGGATAGGGACAATAGGGGAACATAAATGTGCGTTATCCTTGGAGTGACACTTGTAATGCATGCGAGAGTTAGAGGGGGGCTAGGGAAATGGTCAAAAGGAGCTAAATGAAGTCACCAAGGTTAGATGGAACGACCATGAAACCTAAGGGGGAGGGGAGTAATTTTTGTCCCCATTTTAATCTTGTAAAGGGAAAATGGGGGCATGAAAATGCACCTTAGCCTTATGTTTCCACATGGCACCCAAGAAATTTGGTTAAGTATCGAACATGTACCTTGGGTAACAACTTAAAATTGATATAACTTGAGCTCCCAGATGACTTTTCCCACACTTATTTATATGAAATTGACTAGAAATGACATATAGAGAAGGATGGGATGGGCCCCATGTCTTGATTCGGCCCGAAATGCTCTAAAAACCTTCATCTTTCTCAGATTTCTAGCTACGCTTGAAAAGAATGAGTTTCCTAGAAAAATGCATGGGGTTTGGGATGAATATGATTTTTCCACCATGTAGAGGACTGAAAATTATTTCCATTGATATTTTTTTGGCTCAAAAATCATTCTCGGAGCTCTCAAAATCACCTCTTGAAGTTTATGTACTCTTTCGCGGTGCAAGCTCCTTAAGACTCAACAACCCGCTTTTGATGAATCTACTCTCGAGTCTTCAAATCTTTCCAAAATATTCCACAATTAGTTTTTTGATGATATTGGCTATTGAATACACCTCCTTGATGGATTTGGGCCTTCAATTAGCTCTAGAGGTTATGCACTTGTCTTATAAAGGCTAATGATAGCCCTTCCTAAGCTTGCTTGAAAATCCACTTTGAAAGGTATTGCCTTAGAAGTAATTGAATGATTTTTTTCTCCCTAAATAATCTATTGGGAAGGGTGAAACACACGCATGAACTACTAGAAGGATAATAAAGGACTGATATTGGGAATAGGATGACATGGGGGTGTCTCGAAAAGTGTATATTACATTTTTTTAACACTAGGGTTTGTTGTCATGCTTGAAAATAGGAAATTTTCATGTTTAAAATTTGTATGACATCAATCACACAGACACACAAGTTTTGGAATAGAGATGTAGATAGAGGAAAAAATATTCACTTCATGAGCAACACAAATGCATCCTATCCCATGAAGATGTAAGGAACTGTAGCTACCAAAAAAAAGAAATGAAATCCAACCAAAATGAGATTTTTTTGAGAATTTCTCACAAGAGAACTCACTAGAAGACTTGTAATTTTTTTAGTATGCCGAAAATGCTTCAAGAAATATGAAAAATATGTTAGAATGAAAAAAATAAGTAAGAGAGTGTGGGTGTTCCACCGGGTATGCCAAAATGCAAATAATGGAAAAATATAAATGGAAGAAACATACAATAAAAATAAAACCAAGTCCTTCCTTCATGTTTCCTTACAACCTCGAGATGAGATGGATGAAGCATGGAGTGAAGTACCAAGCTTGTTGAATCTCCTTGATGGATTTGTATATGGATGCTCCAAATTTAACTATGAATATAAGAAAATTTGTGCTACGAGCAAGTGAATGAGTGATGCACTTGTCGATCAAACGGAAGCCTAACGATGTATGGATTTGAGTGGAAATTGCAAAAGTAATGTTTTAAATTCCTTACACTTCCTATTTTCATAGAGGAATGCACCCTTTAAGGAGTGGTTTGATGTCTCCCCTTCGAACTAAAAAAATGGAATCACTCTAGGTTGTGGATAACCTATATGTTGGAGTGAATATACATGGAGGGATGATTCCATTGTGTAACACATAAGACTGATTCTACTCCTAAGACTACTCTACTTTAATGAATTAATAAGGAAAAGAGAGAATGAATTAAGTGAAAAAATGAAAATACGGTGATACAGCAGAAAGTATGAGGATCTCAAACTTGTTTGAACAACACAGATGGACCATAGGAACCACACACCATACAAAACTTACAAATGGGCATGTCAATGAAAAAGTATTTTAGAGAAGGGTTTAATGTTGTGAAAACATAAAGAAGGGATACACATGTCTCCATAAAAAGAAAATTTTGTAAGCTCCACAACAAGATATCGTACACACTTTTAAAACACAATCTATGACCTACAAAGTAACATATAATTGCATAACAACATGGAAATTAAATTGTAAATTAGGTATGAAATAGTATCATGAGATAAAACAAGATTAAAGACATAATATTGAATGATAAACAAGTTATAAGAAGGTAAAAATAGATCCTTTATTGATCAAAGAGGTGAAACCAATACACCAGATCACTCATGACCCCTGATCTTCCACTTAGAACTCTAAACTAGTCTAGAATGATGAATAGAAAGTGTAGAGATTATTTCTACAAAGAATTCCATGGTGTTTTATAGAGAATTGAGAGAGAGAAGAAGGGGAAAAGTGCAGACTTGCAATTATTCTCAAAATAGCCAAAACATGTGTGGCATACATGAAACATTATCACTAAAGCAAAAATACCGTCTCGAATAACAAAACATGTTTAGAAATGGAAACTCATGCTCTTGCATGCTCCTACTATTTTTAAAAGCTTATGTTTGATAAAAATGGATCTCCTTGCATGATTTGTTCCTCTTTTAGATTTTTCATGCTCTAAAATTAGATTTTTTATTGAAAACTTGAAGCTAAAATATATTTATAGTTATCCTGTGCTGCATAGAATTTCTTGTGTTACATGGATTTTCAACTTTTAATCATTTTCCATGGATTTATTTGACCATTCAAAGACATCTTATACATCCATGGATTTTATTGTATCACACCTTGTTCCACAGCTTGGTCTATGTTTTCCACGAATATTATATGCTTTGACATATCCATAAAACATTTACGTTTTGATTTCTTTGTTCCGTAGAAAATTAGCCTTCGCACACCCACATAACACTTAAACGAGTTTACTTTGTTCCGTGATAGATAAACTCTTCCTAAAACCCATAGAATACATAAAAATGAGTTTCTTTTGTTCCGCGGTAGACAAATTTTAAACTACAATAACTTATTTCATTTTACTTCATGACCTCATATGACCCCTTTTTATCATGTTTGGAAGATTCTTCTCTTTTTTTCATGATTTGTTTCACAAAATTTGCAAAATTTGCAAAACAATCTTATTTCTTCAAGTCCGCAAAATATTGATTTATCCGAATTTTGGTCTTCGGTCTTTCATCAAAATATGCCTAAGTCTTGAACATGGATAAGTTTTTCAAATAACATGATTGCTTATTTGGATAACAATTTGGTGACTTTCTGAGGCATCTACCTTTTAGATGTGGGTTCTAGTAGCCTTGAAGGATCCATTGGGCTCCAATTCATAACAACCTATTTTGAAAGTGCACACTCTATCGCAACCTCTTAAAACCATGCAAACATTAAAAATTCTTTACTTAGAAAACAAAAACTATGCTAGAGCACTTATTAGAAAACAAACACACTAGCAAAGTGCACAAGGCACATAGAGAAAGGAAACTAAGACAACAATGTGCATGAAACACTTGAAGGAAAATGAAAACAAAAACCTACTATGTACAAGGGTGAAACATGACCTCAATAACAAAGTTTGAGGTATATCTCATTAAATGGGATAGGTATCTAATCACCATTCAGCTTGGAGATCTGAAAGGAATTGTGTTCTTTGTAACCTATAATCAGATATGGTCCACTCCACAAGGAGTAGAAATTAGTCTGTCTTTTAGGCTTGGTTATTTATTCATCCCACTTGAGGATATATCCTTCTCCGAATGTTCTTATGAACCAATTTCTTGTAAAAATATCTATTCACTTGAGCTTGATGAAGCTCCATTGTAGCCATTTGATTGTTTCTAACTTCCTCTAATTTCATTAACTCTGCAAATCTAATTTCAATTAAATCTTCCTTCGTCATTTCCATTTTTTTATGAGATCTAGAGGTGGTAATTCATTAGAAATAGGAAACATTTACTCTCTACCATAGAAAATCATGAAAGGAGAGTTTTCAATTGACCTCTTAGGAGTAATCCTATTATCCCATAAGGCTAATTTCAGTTTTGTGTGCCATGATATTTGATTCTCCTCCATAGTTCTTTTGATAATTTTGAGAATATTTTTGTTAGTTGATTCTATCAAGCCATTCCATTGAGAATAAAAATTGGAATATATTGACAAATGAATTCCAAGCTTAACTAACCATGTGTTGATTCTTTTTCCAAGGAAAGATAATGCATTTTATGAGATAATTGTAGCTGGGACACCAAACCTTGTGACAAGACTTTCGTAAAATTCCAACACTGAAGTTTCATTTGCTTCATTCAAATCCATTGTTTCTATCCACTGTGTGGAATAATCCATAGTTGTGATATTCCATTTGTGTCATGTACTAGAAGGTGGGTTAATCGTGCCAAAAAAATCCAAACCCCATAGCATGGAAGGCCGATCTATCTAAACGAGTTAAAGAGGAAGAGTTGCTAACTTCTATTTTCCTACAAAAATAACAAACTTTGGACACTTCCTTACCCATGCATGAACATCTCTAAATAAATTTGGCCAATAATATAATGCTCTCATGATATTTAAGGTTGTAGCTCTTGGTGTAAAATGACCACCGAATAATTCTTCATGAAATTCTTCTAAAACATGCTCAATCTGATCTGAATCAACACATCTCAAAAGAATGCCATTTACATCCTTTCTAAACAAAATATTATCAACAAGAACATAAGGAATGGACTATAATCTTAAATACCTCCTTTTTGTCTTATCTAAACCTTGTGGGCACTGTCTAGTATGAAGAAAATGGATCATGTCATGAGTCCAACTATGAGGTAATGAAGGCGGAACTATTCCTTGTCCATTTTGGAACACTAAAACTTGATTTTTGTCATTATGAAAGATTGAAGATAGTTTTTCACACAACCCTATTCGTCTTACCAATTTATTAACCTTAATTAAAATTTATCACTCCATAACTTTTGTGATCCACTGCCCTTTTATCATTTAAATCCTTGCTCAAAAGAAATTCTTTAACACTTAGATGAGAAACCATTGAATGAACATTGTTAATTGAAACCAAATGTCTGATTTTTTAAATAATTCTAATGATTGAACAAACATTCTTTAAAAAAATACCTTACCTCATAATCTTCTAATCCTCAACCGAAAAGAACATTTGGCTACTCCAACTTTTCATCATTTTGTTGTACCAACATGGCTGAGATTGTGTCAATTGCTCCAAAAGTATATAAAATGAAATCTTTACTAAAATCAGGATTAATAAGTGTTGGATATTGTGAAATAACATGTTTGATTTCTTCAAAATCATTCTTCCCCTCTGTTTTCCAACTGAAAACCATGTTTTCCTTATCACTATAGTTAGTGGCTTCACTACATTTACAAAATTTGGAAAAAATCATCCGACAATATTAATTCTACCAAAAAAATTGTAATTCCTTCTTATGATTTAGATAAGGTAATGAAAAATTGCACTCACCATTTTTGGATCAATGACAAGACCTTTCTTAGACACAACATGACATAGTAATTTACCTTCATAGGACTGAAAAATGCACATTTTTACATTCATAGATATGCCATACTTGCCTACACCTTATAAAAATGTGTTTGAGATGAACTAGATGGTTTTCATCATGCTTGGAAAATATAGTTATGTCATCTAAATTGAAAAGAGCACAATTATTAATTAATATTTGAAATACCAAGTCCTTTGCATCATGTGAAACATGGCTTCGTGTTTGACCCAAATAGAATTTTCTTGTATGCATACATGCCCAATGTTTTAGTAAATTCAATTTTGAATTGGTTTGATTCTTTCACCATAATCTAATTATACACAGAATAACCATCCAGGAGTGAAAAATGTTCTGAGCCACCTACAAAATTTGCTCCATTGATGGTAATGGGTAGTGGTCCTTCAAAGATGCCTTGTTCAAATATTTAAAATCCACAAATATGTGTATTTATCCATTTTTATCCTCATGGGAACCAAGTTGACAACCCATGATGAATTCTTCATAGGGAAAATAATGTTAGCTTTGATCAATTTATTCAACTCTTATTTCATGAGATGCTCAATCCTAGGATGAATGGGTATTTGGTTTTATCTCGATTGGATTTGCATTTTAACACAACTCTATTCTGTGATGAGGAAAATTTGGATTGAAACCTCTAAATCACCATATATCTCTATGAAAAAACATCATCAAATTCCTGAGAAAGTTGAAAAAAAGAAAGTTTTTCAGCTTGATTATATACCTTTCTAGCTTAAGTGTTTTGTCGCTGCCAATGCTAATTTTCTTGTAATCTTCTTACTTGATCATCATGTTATATTTCTCACCTCATACCTGATCATCTATATTAAATATGGAATCAAGAGTGACTAATCCCTAAGGTATTTTGTTAGAGATCAAATGAACAATTTGGTTGTAATATTGTTGTTGTAATTTGTCTTAATTTTTATTGCAAAATCAACCTCCTCTTTCAAAAATTACCTATTTGCTTATTAGATTCAAATACTTTATAGTTAACATTGTTATTAGGGATAGAAGGCCTTACAAATATATTTATATGTTGCTGATTTTTTTCCTTACTGATCTAATTGGAATGTCAATATGAGCACCAATTACAACTAGCCTATTTGCATGTTTATTCTTTCCTCTAGGAATAGATTGTACATTGAAAGCATCAAAATATCCTATTAGATCCCACACTATGATTTTATAAGATCTCATTAAAAATTCTTGGTTGAATCTTGTCCTATGATTTGATTGAAAAGTAACTCACTATCTCCAAATACCTGTAATTGTCTTACCCCTCTTTTCCTTTCCCACTAAATACCATGCACAAGAGCTTCATACTCAGTTATATTGTTAGTGCAACCGATGCACCAAAATTAGCAGGAACTTGACAAGGTCATAACTTGAGCTCTGGGTGTCCGTTTGAGTCCGTTTTTTGAAACCACATGTTTCAATGAGATTTAATGCAGCAAAATCCACCCTACAAATTGGGGCAAGTTTCAACACATTTTTAGGCCCTAAATCTGCCATCTTGAGGCCAAAAATTATGATTTAAGTTGTAGTTTGGTTTTTTCCTATTTTTGGGCATTAGTTAATTTTAGTCTATTAGTTGCATTATGAGTTAGAAAGTTGGAAATTTCTATAATTTAGGAATGTAGAAGATGCATGGCAATTTATATGCCCATACGAATAAGCATGTGAACTTACTAAGAATAGAAGGTTCTAGTAAACTGTTAAAAATAGTAATTCTGCAACCTAGAGTAGATTTAGTCAAGTTAGTTAGAGTTTTCTTGGCAACTCGAGTTGGGAGTTGTTTTACTATTTAGGAAACATTGTAATTCATTATTCAATAACAAAGAAGGAGATCTATTTTCTTTTTTAGAGTTCATATTATTTGTAGTATATCAAGTTTGTTCATCATTTGGCTCCATTATCGTCAAAAATAAGGATGAACATGCAAGTGCACAAATACCAGTAGAAACAACAGAATTAATAGAAGAATTTTTAGATGTTATTCCTGATGAGCTACCAGATGGATTACCACCCAAAAGAGATATTCAACACCATATTGATTTGATTCTAGGGTCTTCACTCCCAAATCAAGCGGCTTATAGGATGAGCCCGACATTGCATGTAGAGTTGAATAGGCAAGTGGCATAACTTGTGCGAAAGGGGGTTGTAAGGGAGAGCATGAGTCAGTGTGCAACCCCAACTATGTTAACACAAAAGAAGGATGAAACATGGAGAATGTGCACGGATAACAGAGTAATCAATAAAATTACAATCAAGTATAGGTTCCCAATACCTCGCCTTGATGATATGATGGATGTGCTTGTTGGATCTAGGTATTTCACCAAGATTGATCTTTGAAGTGGTTATCATCAGATTTAGATCAGAGAAGGAGATGAGTGGAAAACAACATTCAAGACAGAAATGGATTATATGAGTGGTTGGTGATGCCATTTGGGTTATCTAATGCACCTAGCACTTTTATGAGATTGATGAACACTATGCTTTGGGAGTATAATGGTAAGTTTGTTGTGGTTTATTTTGATGATATCTTGATCTTTAGTAAAACTAAAGAAGAACATTTGAGGCATCTAAGGGTGATATTTGAAGTGTTAAGAAAGAGAAACTCTATGCAAATATGAAGAAGTGCACATTTATGCAAGAGAGTTTGGTATTCTTGGGTTTTATTATTTCAGCAAATGGGGTATAAATGGACTCAAAAAAGATAAAGGCAATTATTGAATGGCCTACTCCACGGAGTATAATAGAGGTAAGAAGCTTTCATGGTCTAGCAAACATTTTACAAAAAATTATTAAAAATTTCAGCAGTATTGTAGCACCTATAACAAATTACACAAAAGGAAGGGAGTTTTTGTGGACAAAGGCAACTGAGGATAGTTTTCAATTCTTGAAGAAGAAGGTGACAGAGGCACCCATTTTGGCACTACCATATTTTGATAAAGTGTTTGAGGTTGATTGTGATGCCTCACATGTGGGTATTGGTGTTGTTATAAGTCAAGGTGGAAAGCCAATAGCTTTCTTTAGTGAGAAACTGAATGAGGTAAGAAAGAACTACTCTACTTATGATGTGGAATTTTATGTAATTGTACAAGCATTAAGGCATTGGAGGCATTACTTAGTGCCTAAGGAGTTTGTGTTATTTATAGACCACATAGCCTTGAAGTATGTGAATACCCAAAATAAGTTGAATAGTAGGCATGCAAAGTGGGTATCATTTTTGCAGGGTTATACTTTTTCTCTAAAACATAAATCAGGAAAATAGAATCAAGTTGCAGATGCATTGAGTAGGCGTGTGATTTTTTTACCACTATGGAAAATGAGGTGGTGGGTTTTGAAGCAATAAAGGGTTTGTATTCTTTTGATTCTGATTTCAAGGATATTGTTGAAAGGTTAATTCATCCATTGTCAGACAATGCAGGAGATGTCTAGGATGAGTACATTTTACAGGATGGCTACCTATTCAAGGGATGCCAACTATGTATTCTAGTTGGGTCTATGAGAGAGAATATAGTGAAAGAGTTACATAGCAGAGGATTAGGGGACATTTTGGTAAAGATAAGATGATAGCCTTGGTAGCAAAGAAATACTATTAGCCAAAGCTAAAAAGAGATGTGGTAAGATATGTGGAGAGGTGTCAAATTTTTCAAAGTCTCGAAAGGCCATGCACAAAATACATGGTTTTATATGCCGTTTCCTGTTCCTAAAGGGTCATGGACAGATTTGAGTATGGATTTTGTTTTGGGATTACCAAAAACACAATGAGGTAATGACTCAATTTTTGTGGTTGTTGATAGGTTTTCTAAGATGGTTCATTTTATTGCCTGCAAGAAAACAAGTGATGCGATAGGCGTAGTAGATTTGTTTTTCGAGAAGTTGTTTGTTTGCATGGTGTTCCAAAAACCATTACTTTAGATAGGGACACAAGGTTCTTAAGTCACTTCTAGTGGACTTTATGGAAGAAATTGGGAACTCAACTACAGTTCAACAATGCCTATCATCCTCAGACTGATGGGAAAATAGAGGTGGTAAATCAGAGTTTGGGAAACCTGTTAAGGTGCATCGTTGGGGAAAAGCCGAAACAATGGGACTTAGCATTACCACAAGCTAAGTTTGCATATAACAGTTCCATAAATAGATCCATAGGAAAGTCTCCATTTTCAATTGTGTATGGGAGTAATCCAAATGGGTGTTAGATTTGGTACAACTACCAATTGATGGCAGAGTCAGTGATGATGTAGAAGCATTTGCCAAACATATACAAAAATTGTAGGAAGAAGTGCGGAAGAAGCTTAGAATAGTAATGATAAGTATAAGGAAATAGCAGATGTGCACAGATGGAGAAAGGTATTTATAGTTGGTGAGTTAGTTATGGTATATTTGTGGAAGGAAAGGTTTCCAAAAGGAACCTATAACAAGCTAAAGTACAAGAAGATTGGTCCTTGCAAAATCGTGAAAAAATAAATGATAATGATTATGAGGTAGAATTGTCTCGGAATTTTGATATTTCTCCAATGTTTAATGTTTTAGATTTGTATTCTTTTCATGGGGATGGTGTAGAAGGGGATGTTATTGATGAAGTAGTAGATTGGAGGCAACAGGTTCTAGTGAAGAAGAAAGAAGAAGTGGATCAGATTCTAGATAAGAAAACAATGGACACACAACATGGGAAATAAAAAAATATTTGGTACATTGGAAAGGAATAGAACAAGAGGACAATACTTGGGTCACAGAGTGGGAGATTAAGAAGTTGGATGTAGATAAATGGAAGCATTTTGAAGAAGACAACTTGCAGGAGCTGCATTTTTTTCAAGCAGGGGAGAATGATGTGCCAAAATTAGCAGGAACTTGACAAGGTCATAACTTGAGCTCCGGGTGTCCATTTGAGTCCATTTATTTTTTGAAACCACATGTTTCATGAGAAAAACACAAAAGAAATCTGCACTACTAGTTGGGGAAAGTTTTGACATTTTTTGGGCCCTAAATCCACCATCTTGAGGCCGAAAATTAGGATTTAAGTTGTAGTTTTTTTTTTTCCTATTTTTGGGCATTAGTTAATTTTAGTCTATTAGTTGCATTATGAGTTAGAAAGTTGGAAATTCCTCTAATTTAGGAATGTAAGATGCGTGGAAATTTTATGCTCATATGAATAAGCATGCAAACTTACTAAGAATAGCAGGTTCTAGTAAACTACTAAAAATAGTAATTTCCACCACCTAGAGTAGATTTAGTCAAGTTAGTTAGAGTTTTCTTGGAAAATTCGAGTTGGGAGTTGTTTTCCTATTTAGGAAACATTGTAATTCATTATTCAATAATGAAGAAGGAGATCTATTTTCTTTTGGAGTTCATATTATTTGTAGTATATCAAGTTTGTTTAGAATTTGGCTACATTATGGTATCAGAAATATTATTATTTAAAAAAAAATGGCAGGAAGAAGAGGAAGGATTTCCGAACCTACTTTCTTCAAAGTTTGTGAAGGAGGCAAAGGCAAATACTAAAATAATGAACTCATAAAAAATACCATTAATTAATAGAAGAATTTTCAGATGTTATTCCTGATGAGTTACCAGATGGATTACCACTCAAAAGAGATATTCAACACCATATTGATTTGATTCCAAGGTCTTCACTCCCAAATCAAGCGGCTTATAGGATGAGCCCAACATTGCATGCAGAGTTGAGTAGGCAAGTGGTAGAGCTCGTGTGAAAATGGGGTCGTAAGGGAGAGCATGAGTCTGTGTGCAACCCAAGATTTATTAACACCAAAGAAGGATGGAACATGGAGAATGTGAACGAATAGCAGAGAAATCAATAAAATTACAATCAAGTATAGGTTCCCAATACCTCACCTTGATGATATGATGGATGTGCTTGTTGGATCTAGGTATTTCACAAGATTGATCTTTGAAGTGGTTATCATCATATTCGGATCAGAGAAGGAGATGAGTGGAAAACAACATTCAAGACAGGAAATGGATTATATGAGTGGTTGGTGATGCCATTTGGGTTATCCAATGTACATAATACTTTTATGAGATTCTGATGAACACTGTAGATATATGGGAGTATAATGGTAAGTTTGTTGTGGTTTATTTTGATGATATCTTGATCTTTAGTAAAACTAAAGAAGAATATTTTAGGCATCTAAGGATGGTATTTGAAGTGTTAAGAAAGAGAAACTCTATGCAAATATGAAGAAGTGCACATTTTTGCAAGAGAGTTTGGTATTCTTTGGGCTTTATTATTTCAAGAGATGGGGTACAATGGACTCGAAAAGATAAATGGAAATTATTGAATGGCCTACTCCATAGAGTATAACAGAGGTAAGAAGTTTTCATGGTCTAACATTTTTATAAAAATTTATTAAAAATTTCAGCAGATTGTGTAGAACCTATACAAATTACACAAAAGGAAGGGAATTTTTGTGGACAAAGGTAGTTGAGGATAGTTTTCAGTTCTTGAAGAAGAAGGTGACGAGAGGCACCCATTTTGGCACTACTCAGATTTTGATAAAGTGTTTGAGGTTGATTGTGACACCTCACACGTGGGTTTTGATGCTGTTATAAGTCAAGGTGGAAAGCTAGTAGCTTTTTTAGTGAGAAAATGAATGAGGTAAGAAAGAACTACTCTACTTATGATGTGGAATTTTTGCAATGTACAACCATTAAGGCATTGGAGGAATTACTTAGTGAGTTTGTGTTATTTACGAACCACATAGCCTTGAAGTATGTGAATACCCAAAGATAAGTTGAATAGTAGGCATGCAAAGTGGGTATCATTTTTGTAGGGTTATACTTTTTCTCTAAAACATAAATAGAAAAAAAATCAAGTTACGAGATGTATTGAGTAAGTGTGTGATTTTTTTACCACTATGGAAAATGAGGTGGTGGGTTTTGAAGCAATAAAGGGTTTGTATTCTTCTAATTCTGATTTCAAGGATATTGTTGAAAGGTTAATTTTTCCATTGTCAGAAAATGCAGGAGATGTCCAGGATGAGTACATTTTATAGGATGGCTACCTATTCAATGGGCGCTGGCTATGTATTCCAGTTGGGTCTATGAGAGAGAATATAGTGAAAGAGTTTCATAACGGAGGATTGGCTGGGCATTTTGGTAAAGATAAGACGATAGCCTTGGTAGCAGAGAAATACTATTGGCCAAAGATGAAAAGAGATGTGGTAAGATATGTGGAGAGATGTCAAATTTTCCAAGTCTCGAAAGGCCATGCACAAAATACAAGGTTGTATATGTTGTTTCCTATTCCTAAAGGGTTGTGGATAGATCTGAGTATGGATTTTGTTTTGGGATTACCAAAACAAAATGAGGTAATGACTCAATTTTTGTGGTTATTGATAGGTTTTCTAAGATGGTTCATTTTATTTCTGCAAGAAAACAAGTGATGCGATAAGTGTAGCATATATTTTTTTTTAGAGAAGTTGTTCATTTACATGGTGTTCCAAAACCATTACTTTAGATAGGGACACAAGGTTCTTAAGTCACTTTTGGAGGACTTTATGGAAGAAATTGGGAACTCAACTACAGTTTAGCAGTGCCTATCATCCTCAGACTGATGGGAAAATAGAGGTGGTAAATCGAGTTTGGGAAACCTGTTAAGGTGCATCATTGGGGAAAAGCCGAAACAATGGGACTTAGCATTACCACAAGCTGAGTTTGCATATAAAATTTCCATAAATAGATCCACAGGAAAGTCTCCATTTTCAATTGTGTATGGGAGTAATCCAAATGGGGTGTTAGATTTGGTACAACTACCAGTTGATGGCAGAGTCAGTGATGATGCAAAAGCATTTTTCGAACATATACAACAATTACAGGAAGAAGTGCGGAAGAAGTTAGAATAGTAATGATAAGTATAAGGAAATAGAAGATGTGCACACATGGAGAAAGGTATTTATAGTTTGGTGAGGTTGGTTATGGTATATCTTCGAAAGGAAAGGTTTCCAAAAGGAACCTATAACAAATGAAGTACAAGAAGATTGGTCCTTGCAAAATTGTGAAAAAATAAACGATAATGCTTATGAGGTAGAATTGTCAGGGAATTTTGATATTTCTCCAGTGTTTAATGTTTCAGATTTGTATTATTTTCATGGGGATGGTGTAGAAGGGGATGTTATTGATGAAGTAGTAGATTGGAGGCAACAGGTTCCAGTGAAGAAGAAAGAAGAAGTGGATCGATTCTAGATAAGAAAACAATGGACACGTGACATGGGAAATACAACAAATATTTGGTACATTGGAAAGGAATAGAACAAGAGGAAAATACTTGGGTCATAGAGTGGGAGATTAAGAATTTAGATGTAGATAAATGGAAGCATTTTGAAGAAGACAACTTGTAGGAGCTACGTTTTTTCAAGTAGGGGAGAATGATGCGCTAAAATTAGCAGGAACTTGACAAGGTCATAACTTGAGCTTCGGTGTCCGTTTGAATCCATTTTTTTGAAACCACATGTTTCGATGAGAAAAAACACATTGGAAACCTTCCCTACCAGTTGGGGAATATTTTGACACATTTTTGGGCCCTAAATCCGCCATCTTGAGGCTGAAAATTAGGATTTAAGTTGTAGTTTGGTTTTTTCCTATTTTTGGGCATTAGTTAATTTTAGTCTATTAGTTGCATTATGAGTTAGAAATTTGGAAATTCCTCTAATTTAGGAATGTAGAAGATGCGTGGAAATTTCTGCTTTACGAATAAGCATGCAAACTTACTAAGAATAGTAGGTTCTAGTAAACTGCTAAAAATAGTAATTTTCACCACCTAGAGTAGATTTAGTCAAGTTAGTTAGAGTTTTCTTGGCAACTCGAGTTGGGAGTTGTTTTCCTATTTAGGAAACATTGTAATTCATTATTCAATAATGAAGAAGGAGATATATTTTCTTTTGAGTTCATATTATTTCATGTAGAATTATCCTTTGTTTAGAATAGTTATATCAAGTTTGTTCATATTTGGCTACATTATCATGAATAAAATATGCTTTCTTCAAGATTTGTGAAGGAGGCAAAGGCACCCGTTTTTGTTATGCACTAAAATAAGGATGAACCTTTTAAGTGCACAAATACATTGAAAAAACATAATTAATAGAAGAATTTTTAGTTTGTTATTCTTTGATGAGATACCGATGGATTACCACCCAAAAGAGATATTCAACACCATATTGATTTGATTCCAAGGTCTTCACTCCCAAATCAAGCGGCTTATAGGATGAGCTGACATTGCATGCAGAGTTGAATAGGCAAGTGGCAGAGCTCGTGAGAAATGGGGTCGTAAGGGAGAGCATGATTCCATGTGTAACCCCAACTTTATTAACACCAAAGAAGGATGGAACATGGATAATGTGCATGGATAGTAGAGAAATCAATAAAATTACAATCAAGTATAGGTTCCCAATACCTCACCTTGATGATATGATGGATGTGCTTTGGGATCTAGGTATTTCACCAAGATTGATCTTCGAAGTGGTTATCATCGAATCAGATCAAAGAAGGAGATGAGTGGAAAAAAAAATTCAAGACATGGAAATGGATTATATGAGTGGTTGGTGATGCCATTTTAGGGTTATCCAATGCATCTAGTACTTTTATGAGATTGATGAACATTGTGGTAAAGTATAATGGTAAGTTTGTTGTGGTTTATTTTGATGATCTCATGATCTTTAGTAAAACTAAAGAAGAACATTTGAGGCATCTAAGGGTGGTATTTGAAGTGTTAAGGAAAGAGAAACTCTATGCAAATATGAAGAAGTGCACATTTATGCAAGAGAGTTTGGTATTCTTGGGCTTTATTATTTCAGCAAATGGGGTAAAAATGGAATCTTAGAAAAGATAAAGGAAATTATTGAATGGCCTAATCCACAGAGTATAATAGAGGTAAGAAGATTTCATGGTCTAGCAACATTTTATAGAAAATTTATTAAAAATTTCAGCAGTATTGTAGCACCTATAACAGATTGCACAAAAGGAAGGGAGTTTTTGTGGACAAAGTAGTTAAGGATAGTTTTCAGTTCTTGAAGAAGAAGGTGACAGAGGCACCCATTTTGGCACTACCATATTTTGATAAAGTGTTTGAGGTTGATTGTGACGCCTCACATGTGGGTATTGGTGTTGTTCTAAGTCAAGGTGGAAATCCAGTAGCTTTCTTTAGTGAGAAATTAAATGAGGTAAGAAAGAACTACTCTACTTATGATGTGCAATTTTATGCAATTGTAAATGCGTTTAGGCATTGAAGGCATTAATTAGTGCCTAAGGAGTTTGTGTTATTTATAGACCACATAGCCTTGAAGTATGTGAATACCCAAAAGAAGTTGAATAGTAGGCATGCAAAGTGGGTATTATTTTTGCAAGGTTATAATTTTTCTCTAAAACATAAATCTAGAAAATAAATCAAGTTGTAGATGCATTGAGTAGGCGTGTGATTTTGTTTACCACTATGGAAAATGAGGTGGTGGGTTTTGAAGCAATAAAGGGTTTGTATTCTTTTGATTTTGATTTCAAGGATATTGTTGAAAGGTTAATTTGTCCATTTTCAGACAATGTAGGAGATGTCTAGGATGAGTACATTTTACAGGATGGCTACATATTCAAGGGACGCCAACTATGTATTCCTAGTTGGGTCTATGAGAGAGAATATAGTGAAAGAGTTTCATAACGGAGGATTGGCTATGCATTTTGGTAAAGATAAGATGATAGCCTTGGTAGCAAAGAAATACTATTGGCCAAAGCTGAAAAGAGATGTGGTAAGATATGTGGAGAGGTGTCGAATTTGCCAAGTCTCGAAAGGCCATGCATAGAATACATGGTTGTATATGTCGTTGCTTGTTCCTAAAGGGTCGTGGATAGATTTGAGTATGGATTTTGTTTTGGGATTACCAAAAAACACAATGAGGTAATGACTCAATTTTTGTGGTTGTTGATAGGTTTTCTAAGATGGTTCATTTTATTTCCTGCAAGAAAACAAGTGATGCGACAGGCGTAGTAGATTTGTTTTTTAGAGAAGTTGTTCATTTGCATGGTGTTCCAAAAACCATTACTTCAGATAGGGACACAAGGTTCTTAAGTCACTTTTGGTGGACTTTATGGAAGAAATTGGGAACTCAACTATAGTTCAATAGTGCCTATCATCCTCAGACTGATGGGAAAACAGAGGTGGTAAATCAGAGTTTGGGAAACCTATTAAGGTGCATCATTTGGGAAAATCAAAACAATGGGACTTAGCATTACCAAGAGCTGAGTTTTCATATAATTTCCATAAATAGATCCACAGGAAAGTCTCCATTTTCAATTGTGTATGGGAGTAATCCAAATGGGGTGTTAGATTTGGTATAACTACCAGTTGATGGCAGAGTTAGTGATGATGCAAAAGCATTTGCCAAACATATACAACAATTGCAGGAAGAAGTGCAGAAGAAGTTGTAGAATAGTAATGATAAGTATAAGGAAATAAAAGATGTGCATAGATGGAGAAAGGTATTTATAGTTGATGAGTTGGTTAAGGTATATCTGTAAAAGGAAAGTTTCCAAAGGAACCTGTAACAAGCTGAAATAAAAGAAGATTGGTCCTCTGCAAAATCGTGAAAAAATAAATGATAATGCTTACGAGGTAGAATTGCTAGGAATTTTTTTATATTTCTCCAATTTTAATGTTTCATTTGTATTCTTTTCATGGGGATGGTGCATAAGGGGATGTTATTGATGAAGTAGTAGATTGGAGGCAACAGGTTCCGGTGAAGAAGAAATAAGAAGTGGATCATATTCTAGATAAAAAAAAATGGACACACGACATGGGAAATACAACAAATATTTGGTACATTGGAAAGGAATAGAACAAGAGGACAATACTTGGGTCACATAGTGGGAGATTAAGAAGTTGGATGCAGATAAATGGAAGCATTTTGAAGAAGACAACTTGCAGGAGCTACATTTTTTTCAAGCAGGGAGAATGATGCGCCGAATTAGCAAGAACTTGACAAGGTCATAACTTGAGCTTCGGGTGTCCGTTTGTTTGTTTATTTTTTTGAAACCACATGTTTTGATGAGATGAATGCAGTGAAAACCACCCTACTGGTTGGGGAAAGTTTTGGCACATTTTTGGGCCCTAAATCCACCATCTTGAGGCCGAAAATTAGGATTTAAGTTGTAGTTTGGTTTTTCCTATTTTTGGGCATTAGTTAATTTTAGTCTATTAGTTGCATTATGAGTTAGAAAGTTGGAAATTCCTCTAATTTAGGAATGTAGAAGATGTGTGGAAATTTCTATGCCGTACGAATAAGCATGCGAACTTACTAAGAATAGCAAGTTCTAGTAAACTGCTAAAAATAGTAATTTCCACCACCTAGAGTAGATTTAGTCAAGTTAGTTAGAGTTTTCTTGGCAACTCGAGTTGGGAGTTGTTTTCCTATTTAGGAAACATTGTAATTCATTATTCAATAACAAAGAAGGAGATCTATTTTCTTTTAGAGTTCATATTATTTGAAGACGTATCAAGTATATCAAGTTTGTTCATCATTTGGCTCCATTAAAAATATGCTTTCAAAAATGAATTTGTGATGAACAAGTTTTTGTTATGAACTAATCGCTTTATAAGGATGAACACAAAATACCAATAAAACACAAAATTAATAGAAGAATTTTTAGATGTTATTCCTTATGAGCTACCAGATGGGTTACCACCCAAAAGAGATATTCAACACCATATTGATTGTATTCTAAGGTCTTCACTCCCAAATCAAGCAAATTATAGGATGAGTCGACATTGCATGCAAGTTGAATAGGCAAGTGCCAGAAATCTTGCGAAATGGGGTCGTAAGGGAGAGCATGAGTCAATGTGCAACCCCAACTATGTTAACACCAAAGAAGGATGGAACATGGATAATGTGCATGGATAGCAGAGTAATCAATAACATTACAATCAAGTATAGGTTCCCAATACCTCACCTTGATGATATGATGGATGTGCTTGCTGGATCTAGGTATTTCACCAAGATTGATCTTCGAAGTGGTTATCATCAGAATTAGATCAGAGAAGGAGATGAGTGGAAAACAACATTCAAGACATGAAATGGATTATATGAGTGGTTGGTGATGATTTCGGGTTATCCAATGCACCTAGTGCTTTTATGAGATCAATGAACATGTGTTGGTGGTAGGGAGTATAATTTGGTAAGTTTGTTGTGGTTTATTTTGATGATATCTTGATCTTTAATAAAACTAAATAAGAACATTTGAGGCATCTAAGGGTGGTATTTGAAGTGTTAAGAAAAGAGAAACTCTATGTAAATATGAAGAAGTGCACATTTATGCAAGAGAGTTTGGTATTTTTGGGCTTTATTATTTCAGCGAGATGGGGTACAATGGACTCGGAAAATATAAAGGAAATTATTGAATGGCCTAATCCACTGAGTATAATAGAGGTAAGAAGCTTTCATGGTCTAGAAACATTTTATAGAAAATTTATTAAAAATTTCAGCAGTATTGTAGCACGTATAACAAATTGTACAAAAGGAAGGGACTTTTTGTGGACAAAGGCAGCTGAGGATAGTTTTCAGTTCTTGAAGAAGAAGGTGACAGAGAGGTTCCCATTTTGCTTACCATATTTTGATAAAGTGTTTGAGGTTGATTGTGACGCCTCACATGTGGGTATTGGTGTTGTTCTAAGTCAAGGTGGAAAGCCGGTAGCTTTCTTTAGTGAGAAACTGAATGAGGTAAGAAAGAACTACTCTACTTATGATGTGGAATTTTATGCAATTGTACAAGAATTAAGGCATTGGAGGCATTACTTAGTGCCTAAGGAGTTTGTGTTATTTACAGACCACATAGCCTTGAAGTATGTGAATACCCAAAAGAAGTTGAATAGTAGGCATGCAAAAAAATGTATCAATTTTTATAGGGTTATACTTTTTCTCTAAAACATACATTTGGAAAACAAAATCAAGTTGTAGATGCATTAAGTAGGCGTGTGATTTTGTTTACCACTATGGAAAATGAGGTGGTGGGTTTTGAAGCAATAAAGGGTTTGTATTCTTCTGATTTTGATTTCAAGGATATTGTTGAAAGGTTAATTCATCCATTGTTAGACAATGTAGGAGATGTCCAGGATGAGTACATTTTACAGGATGGCTACCTATTCAAGGGATGCCAACTATGTATTCCAGTTGGGTCTATGAGAGAGAATATAGTGAAAGAGTTGCATAATGGAGGATTGGCTGGGCATTTTGGTAAAGATAAGATGATAGCCTTGGTAGCAGAGAAATACTATTAGCCAAAGCTAAAAAGAGATGTGGTAAGATATGTGGAGAGATGTCAAATTTTCCAAGTCTCGAAAGGCCATGCATAGAATACAAGGTTGTATATGCCATTACCTATTCCTAAAGGGTCATGGATAGATTAGAGTATGGATTTTGTTTTGGGATTACCAAAAACACAACGAGGTAATGAATCAATTTTTGTAGTTTTTGATAGGTGTTCTAAGATGGTTCATTTTATTTCCTGTAAGAAAACAAATGATGTGACAGGCGTAGCAGATTTGTTTTTCAGAGAAGTTGTTCGTTTGCATGGTGTTCCAAAAACCATTACTTTAAATAGGGACACAAGGTTCTTAAGTCACTTCTAGTGGACTTTATGGAAGAAATTTAGAACTCAACTACGGTTTAATAATGTCTATCATTCTCGACTCGATGGGAAAATAGAGGTGGTAAATTGGAGTTTGGGAAACCATTTAAGGTGCATCGTTGGGGAAAATCAAACAATGGGACTTAGCATTACCACAAGCTGAGTTTGCATATAATAGTTCCATAAAAAGATCCACAGGAAAGTCTCCATTTTCAATTGTGTATGGGAGTAATCCAAATGGGGTGTTAGATTTGGTACAACTACCAATTGATGGTAGAGTCAGTGATGATGCAGAAGCATTTTTTGAACATATATAATAATTGCAGGAAAAAGTGCGGAAGAAGTTGTAGAATAGTAATGATAAGTATAAGGAAATAACATATGTGCACAGACAAAGAAAGGTATTTATAGTTGGTGAGTTGGTTATGGTATATCTGCGAAGGAAAGGTTTCCAAAATGAACCTATAATAAGATGAAGTACAAGAAGATTGGTCCTTGCAAAATCGTGAAAAAATAAACGATAATGCTTATGAGGTAGAATTATCAGGGAATTTTGATATTTCTCTAGTGTTTAATGTTTCAGATTTGTATTCTTTTCATGGGGATGGTGTAGAAGGGGATGTTATTAATGAAGTAGTAGATTGGAGGCAACAAGTTCTAGTGAAGAAGAAAGAAGAAGTGGATCAGATTCTAGATAAGAAAACAATGGACACGCGACATGGGAAATACAACAAATATTTGGTACATTGGAAAGGAGTAGAACAAGAGAACAATACTTGGGTCATATAGTGGAAGATTAAAAGTTGGATGCGAGATAAATGGAAGCATTTGAAGAAGACAACTTGCAGGAGTGAACTTTTTTTTCAAGCGGGGAAAATGATGCTCCGAATTAGCGGGAACTTGACACGGTCATAACTTGAGCTCCGGTGTCCATTTTAGTCCGTTTATTTTTGAAACCACATGTTTTGATGAGATGAATGCAACAAAATCCTGTCTTATCGGTTGGGGGTTTTGGCACATTTTTCGGGCCCTAAATCTGCCATCTTGAGGCTGAAAATTAGGATTTAAGTTGTAGTTCGGTTTTTCCTATTTTTGAGCATTAGTTAATTTTAGTCTATTAGTTGCATTATGAGTTAGAAAGTTGGAAATTCCTCTAATTTAGGAATGTAGAAGATGCGTGGCAATTTCTTTTGCCGTACGAATAAGCATGCGAACTTACTAAGAATAGCAGGTTCTAGTAAACTGCTAAAAATAGTAATTTCCGCCACCTAGAGTAGATTTAGTCAAGTTAGTTAGAGTTTGCTTGGCAACTCGAGTTGGGAGTTGTTTTCCTATTTAGGAAACATTGTAATTCATTATTCAATAACAAAGAAGGAGATCTATTTTCTTTTGGAGTTCATATTATTTGTAGTATATCAAGTTTGTTCATAATTTGGCTACATTAGCAAGTCGAAGTGAAACCTTATAACTAAAAAATAATTCTCTTTTATTGGAGAAACCAACATGATTCCCCCACTGCTCCATTCTCACTTCTTGATCCATCAAAGTATAATTTCCATAAACCTTCATCTTGCTAATCTGATTTGAAAAGGTTAGGAATAATAGAATTTTCTTCATATAGAAAATATGTTCCAAGACCTTTGCATCTTCAATATATGACTATATGGATCAAAATCATGACTTTGAGTAGCCCATTCATCAAGTAATAAGTCTAGAATCCCCTCAAGAAGTGTGCTCGGTTCTTGGTCAACTAGCTAGTCTTCTTCATCTATGATCATACAATTGGAATTGATAACACTAGAAATATAAGGCTCTATATGACTTGTTGAGATGGGCTCAGAAATTATTGTAACTTTGGTGCCATATTTTATTATAAACAACATGTGAGACTAGTCTGATGATAAGTAACCTCCAATTTTAGTGTGAAATCTCTAGAAAGACAAGGAAAAATAGGGAGGAAGATCAATAATGAAGACATCTTGAGGGATGGATAAATTGGGGCATGCATACAAGGTTAGGTTCAGTCCTCTAATGAATCCAAGGGTCTCTATAGGTGTTCTATCTAGCTAAACTACTCCTTTAGAAAGAGGCTCATATTTCAGACCAAGTTTATCAATAATTTGTTTGGGCATAATTGAACTGGAAGCTCTTGAATCAATCATGCAATTGTGGACTATATTTTGGCCTATGATCAAGGAAACATAGAAAGGAGGCGGTTTACAAACTTCTCTTGCTTGGGATTATTTTGGACCAAATGTATTAGTAAACACAACTTTAGATGGTTCTTTGGATGGTTGGCTAGAGAGATCACGGTTAGAAAAAGGTTCTTGCAAAAGATCCTTTTATTTGGAAAGAGATAAAGAATATCTCATTGACATATTGACCTTAGTTCACTTCATGTGATCAATAATATTGAAAGATGAAGTATTGACCTTTTATTGTACTTTATTAATAGCAGTAACTTCTTGCATTGGTGGTGTCAAAATTGGATTTTTTTTATTGATTTTGAACTCCTGTAGACTAATTATTCTAAGTACCTTTCTGATTAGGAACTGAAACAACACCTTGCAATGTTGGAGAATGTTGAAAATCAGTCTTACTAGTTGGGTGATCCAAATATATTTCTATTTTCTTTGATATCATGTTTGTTGTAGTGCCACCTTCGGTTCATTGAAACTTTCCCTTGCTTGAAATAACGGTTTGCATGAATTTTGAAAAATTCTCGTGTATCGGTTGTCGTTTTGGCCACGTTCAAAGTGATCGTAAATTAAAAATAGTTATAAAATAAATTTAACATTTGAGATAAAAAAGTAATAAGAGTAACTTTGAATTTGTCCTTCCATGGACTAACCATTTAGAACCCATGTAGTGTCTTCGATTTGTGTGGTGATGCCGTTTTTGTGATTCATTCAACTCGAGAGAATTTTCAAATCTTGAGTTTGAAATATATATTTCTTTATAAAATTAAAGTGGATATAACCAAATTGTATTATGGATAATAATAAAGGTGATCCTCATATTTTTCAAATTGTAAGTGCCTTGTTTCAGGGAGTTGTTGGGGTTCTGGCCATTTTTTTTTTTCAAATACTAGAATAAATCGTAAAGTTAGTGTAATAGAAGGGAGTTCAAAAGAATTTAAATAAAAATTAAATATCCATAAATTCCTCCAAATTCTCAAGGTTTATGCCAACCTCATGCCAAGAAATAATTAATGGAATTTTGGGTTAGTGTGAGGTTCGTACGTGAGAGGATTTTGGAATGTTTGGTCTTTGTGTGGATGAATGCGTATTAGAGGATGTTGTTTTGCAATTTCTTGGCATGGTAACAGAGATTCATGATGTGAGGGCTGTTTTGGTTGCAGGTATTGCACAAAATGGATTTTTGTTTTTGTGTTTTGGTTGTTTATTGTATTCTGGAATGCGTGGATGTGTTTGACAACACCCTATTTTTTTTTTGTTTTGTGTTGTTTCAATCAGGAGTTTGGAATGGGATGACATTGGAAATTGTTTTATTTTGGTTGCAACTTATAAATTTAGAACCCTTGGCAAGGCATGTGGATTGTCCCACCAAAGGCTTTCATTCTGACCATTTTCACCTGTGCCAAGGTTGGAGTTTCCAAGCAGGCGTGGACCCTATCCTTCTTGCATAATGGAAGAAGGATTTTTGTAAGCACCCTAGTAGATAAGTATGCATCTGGGGAAGAATACGCTTTGATAAAATTAGAATGCTACAGAGAAGATTATCATGCCCCTATGTAAGGACTGAGAATTGTTTTCTAAAATGTCTGAAAGAATGTGGTTTCCCTAGACAACATTGATTGCTGGATATGCATAAAAAAATGTTTTTTAAAAAGACCTTGGAAAATGCAGTCAGATGCACATATACTGGTACAAAACCAGTCTCCACAACCGTGCTAGTTTACTCCGTGCCTTTGTGAGATTTGGAGCTTGAAACAAGGGGAAACGTCCACCATAGCACCGTGGAAAAAGAGTCTTGCCAGTTGTTACAGTTGCAAGTGCATTGGCAGAGATGGTTGCAAAATGCATTGAACTGTTTGTTGAAATGCTTCAACGAAACATAATGACATGATTGGGATATGCATAGAAAGGTATGATTGACTGTCGTGATAGACATGTATGCAAAATGTGGTAGCTTAAATAAGGCACGTGATTTGTTTGAAATAATGTATCATCTATATAGCCTTGCATAGAGTGCAAGAGTTTGTAACGTAGTTTCTGATCTCAAACATTTTGTTAGTAGAGGGTAGGTGAGGTGACATTCAAATGTCCGAAGGCATATATTTGTTTCTCTTACATTTTTGGAATGGATTGAAGGGACGAGAGTTTTACTTGACCAAATTCTTTAACAAATCATAGTCTTGTGGAGCGTGGTAGTGGACCGCTGGGAGCCCAATGTACCCAAGTTTGAGTATTATCATGCATGGTCATCTTACCCTTTCTTGCATGGTTTTTAGTGTTTCTGGTTTTCCTAATTTTAATGGAGATGTAAATCAAACTAAAGAAGAATTATTTTTAGGTGAATTAAATGAAACATGTTATCGATAACAAATTTTACATCTATTTTGTACATAACTAGACAAGTATCCATGAATGTAAACACTACTCTAAATTGCCTCATAAGATGGTTAGAAAAACTATGATATTAGTTTTGGTTATGGAAACCAAGCGGTTGGTGGGTTAAATTTGAAACTTAGTAAAACTACTTCGTGACGACCTTGTGAAATTATAATAAAGCTTATTTTTAATGAGGCACAAAACATCCCTATAAACCCCAAAATAAGAAAATTAAACTTGGAATGTGTTCCTTGTTTCTTGGAGTGGTTTAATGAACCCGGGTTTCTCCTCAAATGTTCAATTTATCCCTTTTTTTCATGCGTTAGAAGCCCAAAGGATCTGTTCACAACTTTAGACAACTGCTGAAAATTAAAAATGTAGTTTGGTTTTGACCCATGATTATGACCACAGGTGTAGAAATGGATTTTGGCTTCCACATACCTCTATTATTTCTCTAGTGACAATCACTACCAGCCCTTAGTTTGGAGAAAATCACCTTACAAGTTAGTTTTCCAGGTGGGTTTAATAGGCGTCCAGTCATTGGGGTCGAGGTCATTTGGGTACATTTATGATCGGTATATCTAGAAAGACGAGTGCCAATTTATTCCAGTTCTCCCATTAGGGGTTTTGACATCTTTGAGTGTTTCCCTTTATGTATATAGGGGAGTATGTAGTGATTTATTTCCTTGTGTGTTTGAGTTTCGGAAATGGGTTTTGAATGCAAATTGTTGAGGTACTTGTCTATATTTAATGTTTTTTGGAAACTTATAACTAATAGAGAAAACATTTGTATGACCATATCTAAGAAAAAAATCGTCCAAGAAACCCTGTAAACACTAATACAAGATCAGTAGGAAACCATCTTGACACTTTTTAAAAAAGGTATTGAATGTGAAAATAAAAGATGTTTTCTCTCTCCTCTATCTAGCTTTATACTTAGCTTTGAAAATGAAATGAAATGACATTTGTATTTCTTACTCTCCCTAAAAGTGTGTTAAGTATTATTTCATTATTATTGGAAAATTGTGAAATCGTAAATTGTGCTAGATTGTAGGTAGATGCCATGTCAATGAGCTTGTACGACCATGCAATGGTTATAGATATGTAGGACATGAAGAAAATTGTAGTGTTATATGTGTTTTTGTAATAACGGGTTATCTTTGAAATACATGTAATATTAAATGGATATATCAACACTATGTTTATAACCATGAATGATATTTATGTTATATTCTGTGATGAGAAAGAAATTTTAGCACATTGGAGTATTGGGGAAAATGGGCATTCTATTTTGGGACAAAATTTAATTACGGGATTATATGTTGCTCTTATGGTTTATATGTTTTGAAACAGTCATCCACCATGTTGATTATTATGTTTCTCTCTTAATACTTGTATTGTTTAGTGGAAAATCACTATTCCTAAACTATCAAAACAAACCCTTTTATTAACCATTATTGTATTTCTCTCTTTTAATCAAGTCTTATTCATTTTTCCTATACCTCTTTCGTCTTAAGAAAATACATATACCTATCTCATGTCGTTTCTTGTCTTTCACTTAAAATGATCTCATTAAGAGATCTAAGAGACATAAGTGGAGTTGTTTACCTCTTCCTATGCATAAAAAAATTATGTTTGGCTCCATTAACCCCTCTCATATCTAATTGATCTATGGGAGGTTGAGTTTATCTAATGTAAGCTTGTATTGAGTTGTAGATCCCTTGAGTTCTAAAGGGAAAAAATTAAACCTATTACCCTATTATGGGATTAGTTGGGGAATGAAACCCGTGTTGAGTTTTGCCTTTCGAATGGTGTTCCTTAGAATGTTGGGCTTATGATTGAAGAAAAACATGGAACCCACCACTTCTTCAAATCATTATTAATCCCTTCAATGTTTAAGATGATGAGATGGTTTGTTCCTTATGGGAGCACATATGTTGACATTGTGACCTTATTTCTCAAACATTTGACTCATATGACCCATGTGTATCTCAAAACGCATCCCTTCATTTGTAGACTATAGAAGTTTGATCACACAAGAAGAGATAAGATGTCAAACCCATTTTATTGTAAGAAAATGTTTTCTTAGTATCAAAGTATATGAGACCACCTTATGGGAAATCAAATGGTTCAATTCTTGTCTTCCTTCATAGTCCTAAAGTCTTAGGAGAACACAAGAGTTTGTGTGTTCCTCCCTAGGAACATAGTAGAGAATGTTCATGTGGGTATGAAAGTGTGTAGGATGCCTAGATGTATGGTATATAAATCGCTTTTGTGACATAATGGATGAAATTTTTGGCATGTAATCATATGGTTGTTCTAGAAACTAAACATATTTAGAAGGAAAGATATTGTAAGTGTTTGGGATCACAAGGACAATTAGGATTTGCATTAATGCACCTTTAAGATTCTGATTCTAAAGGAAATTTATAACTTGCTCTTAGTTATGGAGAAAACACCATTGTGATGTTGGTCTATGAATTATAATTACCATGAAAAATTAATTACAACTTAATAAATATTTCTTGTGATGTGAAAGTAGATGGATTTGATCCTTGCGAAAAAAAATAATTGAGAAAACATAGTTTCTAATTTGGGAATCAAAACTTATGATGTGTAAATGTTAAGATACTTCAAATTAACAATCGAATTATATAATTTATTTGTAATAAGATAAACAAAATAAATTAGATGGAACTAATGTACATTAAGTATTAAACAAACCAAAATAAATGTTGTCTAGAAAAAGGAATATGCATGCTTTCAAATAATTAAGGTTAAATAATGAAATATGAATATAATATAGTTGTAACCATGAAAATGTAGTAATGTGGAAGGTGCCTATTCATGATGTTCATATTATGGTTGGGTCATGGTTTTGTTCTTGTTCATTATAAAAGTGTGGCATTGAATTAAATTTTGTGTTATCTTGTTATTGACATGGTCTTCATGTTGTATGAACGGGTTCAAGTTTGTATCGAAGTCTCATGTGATGTAGAATTTTGTGTTCAAACCCATGCCCTATCTTGCAGCAACTAATTGAAGTGAAATTTTTTTCCTAATATATTTTGGTTTTGTGTTTTGGGACCCACATGGGTGGGTGCTACAATTGGTATTAGAGAGAAGGTTCATACTATCAAACCGTTATGATCCTCATGTGCGGATTTCACTAACACCTCGAGGTTTTGGTGTAACAGTTCGTTACATTTGGTATCAGAGCGACCACCCAAGTTCAAGTCCTGGCACGGGTAGCTACGCCGGCATTGCAGTGTTCGCCCGGGGCTCGTATAGGGCAGGGCGGGGTCCCGCTATACGGGCGCAAATCTAGCCGGGTCTAGGATACAGAAGCGTGGTGGGATGTTATGATCCTCATGTGTGGATTTCACTAACACCTCGAGGTTTTGGTGTAATGGTTCGTTACATTTGGTATCGGGCGACCACCGGAGTTCGAGTCCCGGCACGGGGTAGCTCGCCCGGCATTACGGTGTTCGCTGGGGCTAGTATAGGGCGGGCGGGGTCATTAGCTAAACGGGTACAAATCTAGCATGGGGTCTAGGATACAAAAGCATGGTGGGATGTTATGATCCTCATGTGTAGATTTCACTAATTCCTCGAGGTTTTGGTGTAACGGTTCGTTACACAAACCTCTGGGAAAGTCGGGAGTTGTGATTGATTATGCATGATGATGGAGGAGTTGGAAGAGTAATGTGTCATTTTGTTGTGATGTCAAAAAATTAATACTTGTGATTATATGAATGCACATGTTATGCATACTACTTAGTGTGGACTTATTATTATGTTGATGTGTTTTTTGATGGGAGTAATTTCTCTCTCTCTCTCTCTCTCTTGTGAATTCAACATCAAAATTCATGTGTATTACCACCTTATTGTGTGAAGGGAATGTTTTTGAGCCATGAAAGTGTTGTAGTGTTTCATCTTCTTGTGATATTGTATATGTGGAACAACGTGTTGCATGAAAAATTACTTCTCAACCCCGATAAGGCCCCTGGTTCGGACGGGTTTCAAGCTTTATTTTTTCAAGTATTTAAGGATATAATAAAAAGGATGTTTATAATGCCGTGAAATAATTTTTCAATCAGAAAAATATGCTAAAAGATATGAATTGTACCTTCCTGGACCTGGTTCCAAAATGTGGCAATGTAATGGAATTGAAAGACTTTAGACCTATAAGCCTGTGTAATACTACATATAAAATCTACACGAAACTCTTGGCTCTTCGTCTTCAACTGATCCTCCCTGCTATCATTTCTGAACAACAAGGTGGTTTTGTCCTTGGCCACCAAATCCAAGATGAGATCATTACTATCAAAGAGACAATTCATTCGGCTAAACTCAACAAGAAGGCTGTTATGATCCTAAAATTGGATATGGCTAAAGCGTATGATAGGGTCTCATGGAGTTTTCTTGACAAAATTCTTGATCGGTTTGGTTTCAATGATTCCTTTAGAAGTCTGGTTAAAGCCTATATTTCTAATGCATGGTTCTCTATTCTTATGAATGGGACCCCCTGTGGTTTCTTTCCCAGTTCCCAAGGACTAAGGCAAGGGGACCCCCTTTCCCCTTTTCTCTTCATTATTTTGCATAAGCTCTCAGCAGAAGACTTAATGTTGAAACTTGTAATGGATTCATCAAAGGGATATCCTCGAAAGGGGTATGGATAAGGTGTCTCACCAGCATTTTGTTGATGACACTATAATGGTGGGTGAAGTGTCTTTTCCTAAATTCAAAAGTTTAAAGCCCTCTTGGATGATTACATGGAGGTTTCGGTCAGTTGGTGAACTATAGCAAAAGTTCTCTTTTTTCCTCAACTCTTTGGAGAGCAGATGTAAGAAGATATCTAGGATTTTAGGTTGTGTCTATAAACCCTTCCCAACCTTCTATTTAGGTATTCCCCTTGGGGATAAAAGACCTTCTTGTGCAAAATGGAAATTTCTTATAGAAAGATTCGATAAGAAGCTTGCGGGGTGGAAAGCCAATCTGCTATCTCAGGTTGGGAAAATCACCCTTCTCAAGAGTTCTCTCCAAAGTCTCCCGAGTGTATGCTATGTCTCTCTATCAAATTCCTGGGATAATAGCAGAAAAATGAAAATATCCAAAAAATATTCCTATGGAGTGGTACAGAAAGAAAAGAAATAATTCTGTTGGTGGCTTGGAATAGAGTTTGTAAACCAAAAAAAATAGGGGGACTTGGCCTTAGAGACTGGACTAAAATGAACAAATCTCTTTTGGCCAAAATTGGTTAGAGACTAATAAAAGAAAATGGGGTATGGATGAGAATTCTCAGGGAAAAATATTGGATGGATGATAATGAAAAATGGTGGATCTTCAAACAAGCGTCTTTCAATGGGTCAAGTGTTTGGAAAGCTATTAATTGGGCAAAGGACCTCACTGCTAAGGGAAGTAGGTGGAAAATAGGGAAAGGCAATGAAATATGTTTCTGGACTGATAAATGGGCTAGAAAATTTATCCTCAAAGAAAAATTCCCCCAAATATCGAAACTGTTAGAAGACAAATATGGGGAAAAAATAAACAATTATATGGAACCTCAAGAAAGCTTTCAGGCTGAAAAACACATAGAATTGGACAGGCAGGAATTTAAAACACATATGGTTAATCTCAATGTTTTTCTAAAAAAAATTGTGTCTTCTAACAACAAGGAACAAGATTGGATTGTGTGGCAAAGAGAACATAATGGAAACTTCTCAGTTAAATCTTCCTATACGTCATTCTTTGAAGAGGAAACTAGAGAGGAAGATATTATTGCGGGAACGGTATGGAATAAGAATATAACTCCCAAAGTCAATGTTTTTAGCTGGCTAATAGTGATAAATAGGATTCTTATTGTGGATAACCTTGCTAAACAAGGCTTCCATATAGTCAATAGATCGTTCTATGTGAACAGAACTTGGAAACGGTGAATCATATGTTTTTAGATTGTCCTTTTGCTTTCCATATTATGTCTCATATTCAGGTATGTTTTTGGTCAAGTGGGTTATTCCCAAGGATATCCAATCTACCTAGAATCAATGGAAATGCCCCTTCAACAGTAAAGGGTTGAAAAACCTATGGATTATGAGCCTTGGCCACTCTTGGTGGGAAATATGGAAAGAGAGAAATAAGAGGATTTTCAATAACAAGAAACTCCCTAATAGATTGATTATAAACAAGTGTTTACAAGATGTTAGAAATAATTTTTCTATCCTTAAGAATAAAGAAGTGGAAGTCATGGAATGTGAACAATTTATCATCAAGAAATGGAACTTAACCTATGCTCCTCTACCTAGGAAGAGAAATCCTAGAGATGGGGTTAAGTGGATACCTCCTCGGGAAGGATTTATGAAACTAAACTTCGATGATTCTGCTAAAGGGAATACGAGAAAGGCAGGAGGAGGAGGAGTTCTTCATGATCAAAATGGTAGGTTTCTCCTTTCTTATTTCTTTATCCAGGAATTCAATCTAACCATGTCGCTAAGGGCGTAATGATGTTCTTCGGGTGAAGATAGTTGAAGAGAAAGGGTTCAAAAACCTTCTTGTGGAAGGCGATTCCTTGAATATAATTTCATGTATGAGAGGGGGTAAAATTTCTATCTCTATCTCTATTGAATACTTCTTTAAAAATGCTAAGAATAAACTTGCCTCCTTTGTTGATATCTCTTTCTATCATGTTTTCCAGGAAGGAAACAAATTGGCTGATGTTTTGGCAAATAAGGGGGTGGAAGCTAAGGCTTTTAAGGTGGTAGAGGAACTAACTTTTTTGGAAGCCAACTTCATTGATATCTTGGATCGGGAAAGTGCCCCTAACAACATTTATTCTAATGAGGATGACAATAGGTAATAATTCCCTCTAGGTGATGCAATTTGATTTTCTAAATCTTGAACTCGTGCAATCCTTTATCTGCTATCATTTCAAAGTCTAGGTGGTTCTCCTTGTTATTTTGAATCATCCCTCCAAGTGTGTTAAAAGGAGCCATATCAAGAACAAATTTCTCTGTAGGAAGAATAATTACTCAAGCACATGGGCAGCGACCTCGCGAGGACTAAACTGAGTAAGGTCCCGGAAATGTCCAAAGAGGTAGAGGAGCTTCGACAAGGTTGTATTGTTAATTTTTTCAACATTTTCGATGGGTTTGATGAAAATTTGAGTGAAGCTATTGCAAAAACTTGAAAGGATGGCCATGTTTGGGTTCAAAATTTTGCCTTCACTATCTCTCCGAAGTTCATTGCTAAAATCATGGGTCTGCCTCAGGAGGGAAAAAGTTCTTTCAAGCCCAAGTCAGACTACAACCAAGAGATAGATTGTTTCATGCTAGGTAAGGGGATCCCTAAAACTCTCCACAATGGTTATGTAAGAGAAGATCTGCCCCATCCTTACAATGAAATTTCTCATCTTCTTATGGATTATATTACCCTTGAAGGGCATTATAAAGTTATTTATGGGTATCATTTTCCCATGTTAAATCACATTCAGAATGAAAGACCCTATAATTTCCCAAATTTTATGTTCCTATCTCTAGCTAAGTTAATCGCTCAAGTCAAGAAAGGAACTTCTCCCTACCCTTGCATCAAGGCCTTATCAAATCCATGATAAAGTTGGGTACCCCCTCATTGGAAAAAATGAAAGAATTGGGGATTTTGCTAAATGGACTTCCATTAGTTTTGGGGGAAGACTCGATTTTGGATGCTAAGGAGGATGGTGATAACAGGGAGGATGTGAGGTATTCTATGGCAAAAGAACTAGATCACATTTGGCTAAGGATAGCTTTAAAAAGTAGTGACGGGAGAAAGGATCTTTTGAACCATGTGAGAAATTGGAGGTTATCTTAGACTCGGGGAGTAATAGGCGAGGAATCGGGTCGGGAGGACATAGAGGATAATTAGGAAGTGGAAGCCATCCATGCTAATAATAGTGAGGAGAAGAATCTCGAGCATGACCATGATTCCTTCGGGGCTAAAAGATAAAAGAAAACTGCGGAAGCCATTGAATGTATGTATGCACTTAAAACATCCCGAGAAGATTTTGTTTAATGCTCGGGATAATGCGGTTAATTCATGAGGGAGTATCTATTGTGTATTTCCAATATTTATAGTCTGGTTCCATGATCTCCACTTTAGTACTAGACCCCTATTTTTCCTTGTTCTTCACTATTTCCATGGATTGGATCATCTCAGCAAGGAGTTTGAGATGGTGGATTGTACTTTTGACATTTAGGATGTGAACATCCCTGATCTGAAGGATAATACCCTTCATCTTCATCGTATCATTCTCCATATCCATGCATCTTTCATTTACATTTTTTAGTTGTTCACTAACAACAATAGAGGTGAGATTCTCCACTATTTCCTACAAATCCCTTAAATCAATTGTCACCATGCTTCTCTTGTGTATCATTGATAATGGTGTCAAGCTTATAGTTCACACGGTGGGTGAACTTATCAATGAATGAAGGTGGCTTCCTCTTTGGCGGTTGTTTCTTTTGTTTTTGGTTGTTGTTAGTTTCTATGTCTTCTGTTGTTAGTTATTATGTTATTGGCCTTTTTGGCTTCGGTTTCTAGTGGTGGCTCTTTGTATGGATCTGTTTCTCTGAGAGGGTTTCAATGGCCATCCCCTTGACCCTTCTCTATTGTTATGTATTACTTTTTATGGGGTAGGGTCCCCTCAACCCTTTTACCTATAATAAAAAAAAAAAGTACTTCGTAGTGAAATATATGATATCATGTAAATTGTCACCGTGTGTTGTGTTGTATTACAATTTTATGTCACCATGTTGTGTTGTATTGGAGTGTATGTCATGATGTTAAATCACTATGTTCATTGTATATATGTATTCATACATTATTGATAAATTCAGATCATGAATTAGGGGCATATGGTGATTTTATGACCCCTAATGTATTGTACTCACATTCTTAGTGTGTTATTTTGATATGTACAAGTTGTAAGCCGTGGAATATTGTTATGTTATACCCCGTAATTTTTCCATGCATAAGAAACTATGGTTGTTGTGCATAAATCATCATTGTGATAGTAACATTGTTGTGTGTTATGTTGTGTACCCTACACTGGAGATCCCTATGGGTAACATCCAAAAGTGTATGTGTGGAGAGATAAGATATGAACCAGGTGACCATAACCTTGAGCCAAGTACGAGTTTGAAAGTGGAGTCTCATGTAGACTAAAAACCCACTTCTATCCATTTGGTATACTCCAAGATTGCTTAGTATATTGTGGATGTACACCACCTTAGGCTCAACTTATGAAAACTAGAGTCCATGATCTCTCCTATTTGGGTTTTCCATCAAATAATCCTATGTGACTGACTATGTGGATCCTTGTATGTGTGCTTCAATATATATATATATATATATATATATATATATATATATATATATATATATATATATGATTATTCTGTTATATGTATTTTGCAAACCGAGGTTCGATACCCGAGTGCTAGTAACTTGATGAGTAACCCTTTTATGGCCATAGAAGGAACATAGAGATCGTAATGTGATATTTCTATGTTCATATTTTATTCATAAATTGATCTTCTTCTCTTTTCTTTTAAGAACCAACAATTTTCTTGAGTGATGTATCTTTAAATATTTGGGCATTTAATTGATTTTGTGATAACAAGAGGCTTTTGTCTGTTGTGGATATTTAGCCATTTATTTTTATTAATTTGAAAATTGCCTTTGAGTTTATTTTTTTGTATCCTAGCCCAAGACTTGGGAATTTTTTCCACTTGGCATTTTAATCTAATTGATATGCTAGTTCTAATGTTGTGATTTGATAGAATAGGGTCATGAGATTAACCATGGAGTGGTTAGACATATGGACCCACTTTTTTGTATGGGGATATACCCTAAGAGGGTTATGGGGTTGTGTAGTATTGAGCTATAGGTTACTATACCACTTGGGTGGAGGTGATGGGGATCTATGTGCCTAGGGCCATAGGGTGACCTGACCTCATTGAATGGAGAGATAAGGTGGTGGAGCTCTTGATTAGTGACCCGACTTGGAGAAATAAGGTGATGAGGATCTTTGGTGAGTGACCCAACCTAGAGAGATAAGGTGATAGGGTTCTATGGTGAGTGACCCACTGGTTTTGGCACTATGATTCTTTCTCTATTGGGAGGCATATGGAGTTCTTTGGGAGGCTTATGGAGATTTGGGAGACATATGGAGTGGGTATGTATGATTCATGAGTTACTCCTATGAGTCTTGTTATGTATTTTGATGTTTAAGGCTTAATGATCCTCTTTGTTGACATGTGCTATTGGATCTTATCTTGACACTGTGTGGATACAATCATGGTTTTGAGTCATGTGAAACATGTTGCATATGTACTAGCATGATGCCTCATTATATGTTAGTCACATGTGTGTGTTAGATCTATGCATGGGGCATATGTGTTGAGAATTATATGTTATGTGGACTACATGTTTCTTCCCATGGTTGGGTTGGAGGTCTTGTGATGTGATACAGTCATGAAAATGTGTTAAAAATGTGTTTTGTGGGTTATTAGTATTGTTTTTTGGACCTTGTGTGACATTGTGATGTCAACTATTTTGGGAAACCTAATTAAAGACATAAAGTTTAATCCTTAACAAGTGATAACATTATGAACTTTGAACAAGTGAATTTTTTAATCGGTATAACTAATAAATGGTGGAAACCTTTATGAGAAAACACGTGTGAATGCATTTCTAAACGATTATCAAAATTTGGATTTGAATCCACTATGGATTTGAACTATTGAATAATGAAGTATTATGAGATTTGAAACTAAAAAAAAGGTATTAAGGAAAATATTTATTTAGTAATAAAATAAGGAGTAATCCCAATCTCCACAGAACACTAAGAAATTGAGGAAATTTTAAAATATGCTAAAACTTGTTGGTGGTTGCATTTAAAGAAACATAACCTTTTTGTTAATCCGAATTTTCATTGTTGATTTTCCATTTTCCATACTTACTCATCCCTCTTAGTGGCTGGAGTGTGTCTCATTGTCAAAATTTCTTTGGTAAGGGAGGGAGAATGTAGTGCCCCTAACTCGTAGAATTTTTCCCTTGCTCTGGCCATAACGGTTTGCATGGATTTTTGAAAAATGCTCATGTCGGGTTGTCATTTTGGCCATAAAGTTTTGGCCACAAAGTGATCGTAAATTAAAAATAGAAATAAAATAAATAAAACATTTGAGATAATAAAGTAATAAGGGTAACTTTGAAGTTTTCCTTCCGTGAACTAACCATTTAGAACCCATGTAGTGTCTTCGTGTCTTCGATTTGTGTGGTGATACCATTTTCTTGTGATTCATTCAACTCTAGAGAATTTTTTGAATCTTGAGTTTGAAATATATAATTCTTTATAACGTTAAAGTGGATCTAATGAATTGTATTATGGATAATAATAAAGGTGATCCTCATATTATGCAAATGGATTTTTATGTGATAAAGTAAGTGCCTTGATCGAGGAGTTGTTGAGGTTCTAGTCAAAATAAATTTTAAAATAATAAAATAAATCATAAAGTTAGTGTAATATAAGGGAGTTCAAATGAATTTAAATAAAACATAAAATATCCCTAAATTCCTCAAAATTCTTGAGGTTTGTGTCAACCTCATACCAAGAAATAATTAATGGAATTTTGGGTTAATGTGAGGTTTGTGCGTGAGAGGATTTTAGAATTTTTGGTCTTTGTGTGGATGAATGCGTATAAGAGGATGTTGGTTTATAATTTCTTGGCATGGTAGGAGAGATTTCATGGTGTGAGGGATTGGTTGTAGGTGTTGGAAAAAATGGTTTTTTTTTGTTGTGTTTTGTCATTTAGTGTTTTATGTAATGCATGGGTGTGTTTGACAACACCTTGTTTTCTCTCTTTTTGTTTCTGTTTTGTGTTGGCTCGATTGGGAGTTTGGAAGGGACGACATTAGAATTTTTTATTCTAGTTGCAACTTGGAAATATGGGATCCTTGGTAAGGCATGTATACCATCCCAATATATGTAACCAAAGGTGTTCATTCGACTATTTTCACCTTCACTAATATATTTCCGCCATGTGCCAGGTTAGAGTTTCTAAGTAGGCGTGGACCCCTGTCAAGCATAATGGAAGAAGGATTTTTTTGATGTTTATGCTTGCAAGATACCTATTAGATAAGTATGTAGCAAGGGAAGCATACATAAGGCACATGGATGGTTTGATAAAATTAGAATACTACAAAGAATATTATCATGCCTCTGCACAAGGATTGAGAACTATTTGCTAAAATGCTTGAAAGAATGTGGTTTCCTTGGACAATATTGATTGCTAGATACACACAAAATAAATTTGTTGAAAATAACTTGGAAACTTCAGTTAGATGTACATGGATTAGTAAAAATCTATTCTCCATAGTCGTGCCATATTACTCCCATCATGTACGAGATTTAGAGCTTGAAATAGGAGCTTCCTCCACCATAGGACCATAGAAATAGAGCCTTACTAGTTGTTAAAGTTACTGAGTGCGCTGTAAGAGATGGTTGCAAAATGTCGAGAAATACTCAATGCATGTGAACTATTTGTTGAAATGCTTCATCAAAACGTAATGACATGGAATGTCATGATTGGGATATGCATAGAAAGGTCTTGTTGAAAAGTATTTTGATATTTTTAAACAAATGAAATTGATGAGTATGAAGCCAACCTCCACAACCTTGGTCAGCGTTCTCGCATTATGTGTCAAAATAGGAGCTTTGGAATAGGGTGCAAAGGTCCATTGAAAATTAATTGAATGCATTTTTGTATTATCAAATGTTATATTCGGGGTTCATTTTAAGAAGCCTCAGGTAAACTAGAGGTGGAAAATCCCCGAAGAATATACCTCGAACCAATTTCGTCGGAAAGGTGAATTTTCCAAGATTTCGAGTCAAATTTTCATCTCTCATTTTCTCAAGGGTAGCACTCAACAGTTTTGGTGTCGGGAGACAACAAGGTTTACTATTATGCGATAACAAGCTTTTTTATCGCATGAAAACAAACCTTGTTGTTGTGTGACAACATGGTTTGTTGTCCAAAAAAATGCTTCGTTTTTTGACCGTATGTAACCCCCTTGTCACTCGTAAAAAAAAATCATTTATCACCCACTTGTAACCTTCCCTTGTCACACGTCAACAACCCTCTTGTCGCATGTCAACACATTCTCTTGTCGCACGTCAGCAACACTATATTGTCACCCGTCTAGAAATGAAAATCTTCCTTGTCACACGTCAGTGACACTTTCATGTTGCAAGTCTGCTACAACTAATCTGAGACTTTGATCCACACTTTTTCCTTGTAATTTACAAGTAATTCAAATGGTACCTCAGTAAGTTACTAGTATACTACTAGGTGAATTACCTAGGTTTATATAGGAGTAGTTTTCAACAATAGGTGAAGCCGACCCTAAAAAAATTATATTGGAAATTTTAGGCGAATAGTACATTGACCTACTCCAAAAATTTTGCACTTTAAAATTTTTCTAAAATGGAATATTCACCAAATTATGAATATTCAGCACTAAAGAAATTCCCTAGTTATATTTATGACTCATGATATAAATGTATGCAAAATGTGGTAGCTTAGAGAAGACATTTGATTTGTTCAAAAAAATGTATCATCCATATAGGCTTGAATAGAGTGAAAACATTTGCAATGTAGTTTCTTATCGAAACATATTTAGAGTATAGGGTAGGTGAGGTGGTGTGCAAATGTTACAGAGAATGTTTGAAGGCATATGCTTGTTGCTATTAAAAATTTGAATGGTCTAAAGGTATGAGTTTTTGCTTGACAAAATACCTTAACAAACCATGGTCTTGATGATCGTGGTCATCGATTGCTTGGAGCCCAACGTACCGGGTTTGAGTACTATTAGACATGGTCATCCCACCCTTTCTTGCATGGTTTTTAACATTTCTAGTTTTCTTAATTTTAATGGAGATGTAAATTAAACTAAAGAAGAATAATTTTTTAGGTGAATTAAACGAAACATGGTATCCAATAGAAAAATTTACCTCTATTTTGTATGAGAACTAGGCAATTATCCATGAATATAAACACTACTCTCAATTAACTTTTAAGATGGTTGGAAAAACTATGATATTATTTTTGGTTATGGAAACGACATGGTTGGCAAGTTAAACATGAAACTTAGTAAAAATTACTTCTTAATGACCTTGTGAAATCATAAAAACTTGTTTTTAATGAGGCACAAAATATCCTTATAAACCCCAAAATGAGAAAATTAAACTTGGACCGTGTTCCTTGTCACATGGTGTGTTTCACTTTGAACTCGGGTTTGCTACTCATATGTTTATTTTACCCATTTTTAATCACACATTAGGATCCTAGTGGACATGTTCACAACTTTATATAGTTATCATAAGTTAAAATTCTAGTTTGGTTTTGACTGTAACTATGACCCTATGCGTAGAAATGGATTTTTTCCGCATACCTCTAGTATTTATCTGTGACAATCACTACCATCCCTTAGTTTAGATAAAATAACCTTTCAAGTTAGTTTTCCAAGTGGGTTTAATAGGCATCCGGTCGTTGGGCGATGAGGTGATTCGGTGCTTTTACAATCGGTAACTTTGGAAAGATGGGTGTCAATTGAACCCAATTCACTAGTAAGGGATTATGACAACTCTTGAGTGTTTCCCTATAAATAGGGGAGTAGGTAGGGTTTTTTTATTTGTGTGTTTGAATTTGAGAGATGGTTATTAAATGAGGATTGTTGAGCTACTTTTCTAAGTTTGACACTTTTTAGAAACTTGTAACTAAATGGAGAAAAATGTCGTATGACCTCATCTAAGAAAAATATCGATTAGGAAAACCTCTAAACACTATTACATGACTATAGGAAACAATATTGACACTTTGAAAATGTAATGAATGTGAAAATAAATGATGTTTTCTCTCTCTTCTCTCTCTTCTCTCTATCTCTATCCTTAGCTTTAAAAATGAAATTAAACGACATTTGTATTTCCTAATCTCCTAAAGTGTATGCTAAGTGGTATTTCATTCTTACTGGAAATATATGAAAATATAAATTGTGCTAGGTTGTAGGTATATGCCATGCCAACAATTATGCTGACCATACAATGGTTATAGGTACAGTGTACATAAAAAATCACACACTTGGGTATATTTTTAGGTCCTAAAAGCATGCTATCATTTACATGATTCCTAAGCAAGAAAACTAGTGGTTGACAACTATCTTTGGCCTCTTTTATTTATTTCTTATTTTCTATTTGGTCTTACACACCCTACAACCCAATCAAAATTTAACTTATTTATCTTTTATGGCTTTAGACACTAGCATTGAGCCAAGACAGAATCGCCAGGTGCTCCTGTCCCCATTGGGTCTTATTAATCATTTTCTACCTTACTTGTTATTTTTGGGTCTCTTTTATATTTTGGGAATATTTTTCACTTATGGGCCACCTTCTAGTTGTCAATTACAAAATTCAAACAAGGGAATCATATAAATACATAGTTATGTGTTCAAAATTAAGGACCAAGCATTAAAAATTACTATTACCACGAGAAGATTACTTTCAAAAGGAACCTAAAACATTCCAAGGCATTCATCTAACATCCAATCAAGGGACAAGGGACCATACACAACATAGGAAGGGGAATTTAATTCTATTCCATCGACATGTTCTACTACTTTTGTTGAGCTCAAAATTGTATCCCGCCCCAAGTTATAGAAAACCCAAGATTTTGAGGCAATATGGTACTGTCTCTAAGTTGTGGGACTTGAACCGAGATAGACCTCCGAGAGAAGGCCAACTTTCTCTACCTATTAATGCTAAAATTCTCCTAGGAAGGGAAATGCAACTATCTAACTCTACTCTAAAATTCCAAGGGACCAGGGTGAGAAGGAGATGCATAAAAATGAAATCCTAAACTAAAGAGAGGTGATAACACCAAGAAAAAGGGGAAAGAAACTCTCAAATGAGGGAAAATGGAAGAAAAATGATGAAGGTGAGGACAAACATGTGTGCCACCCTCCAAAACATCATTCCATCAACCATTTCCATGTAGCACAATAAATTTAGACCCTATAAAGAGAACATAATATGCACAATATACCTATAGATGCAATAGAAAACAAGCTAGGACAAATTAATAGCCAGAAAATAAGCACTTTATTGCTTCAAATATGCACAATCCATTACATTGAAGGAGAAAGGCCAAGGATCACCATACAAGATGTTCAAATTTGAGGCCTGCAACTCAAAGGAGAACACTTGTGCTACACTTGTGTGATGCCCTTGCATTCCAAGAATGCCTAACCTTACAAATGAGCATCACTTTTCAATCTAGAGAGAGAATGGGCAACCTTATAAGGAAATTACTCTATTGTAATTTTCTTTTAGGAGAAATAATGGGCACCATACCTCATCAATTCTGGTGGTTGAATAATGCGGAACTACACCTTGAGTGCTAGAAGTGTTTTCCTCTTTCTTTATCCCACCCACCCTCACCAAAATCAAGATTTTCAGTTACCATGGTGTAGAGCATGAAGAGACCTTTCCAAAAATATAAATTTTGTCAAATTTAAAAAATTTGGGAAAAAAATATGGCCATGTGGGTCCAAGAGGAACATGAGTTCCCGGGTTGGATGAATAGTACACATTTAATCATATTTTTCCTTTGGCTTATAGGTATAATGGTGGTGTGGAGAACTGATATAACCATGGAACTATTCCTCCATTTCCTTTTTTCTCCACCTTGTCCGCATTCTTCTTGTGTTGTGTGTTTTTCAACTTATCGGGAGCCGAGTGAAACTTAGGAACTTGTTCCACCTAACCTTCGTTCCCTCACAACCTATTCTCTCCACATTCTTCTTTGCCACATCATTCTTCCCTTCACTCAAATCCTTATCATGTAGTCTGGCCTCTAATGTTTAGAACTAGTTCTTCCACACCACTAAACCTACACAACTCACTTCGACTAACACGTTGCCTCTTCGCTTTGTAAATCGTTCTCAAACGTGGGGAATGTCACCATAGGAGGAACTAGTTTCACGAGTTTATATAGTTCTCATAACTCCTCATAGATCCACAACACACAACCCTCTCATCCAAAACTCTTTTGATATGGGTCAGTAAGCCTTTCATGAGAACTAATCCCTTCGGAGAACCAGGTTCCATTGTTCCATCTCCCACCCGAATTTCCGCATAACACATGAAACTTCCAAATTCCTTATTTTTTCCTAAGTTTTCTTGTTTTGTGGCTAGGATACCCATGTGGAGAACCAATGGGCCTGGGGAACTATTTCCTCATATAATCTAAATGTCCACACTACACTTGAAAATGACCCCGAATTCCATTTTTCTCAATTATTTTCAAGTTTTTCCTAAGGTTTTGATTTTTATGAATTGAAGAGTTAGGAAAAAGAGAGTGAAGTGCCCCAAAACCAATTTCCTCCATTTTTTTCATTTTTCTCTATTTTTTGGCTTAGTATGGATCTTTTAAGCCTAGAGAGAAGGAGATTAATACGTCAAAACAATTCCAAGTGCCCTAAAACATGAAAATACCTGTTTTCTCTAGTTTCTTCTTCAAGACTTCATAAAGGTGCCCAAGATTTTCTAAGTTAGAAAATTTTTCAAGGGGTGTAAAATTGGATAATAACTACATCGATACATTCTAGCTACAATCGACTATCAAGTGCAACTTGCACAAGTGCTTCCTAGGGCATCATTCTTACAAACACACACAAGAAATCCATGGTTTCCTAGATCTAGTGCAACACTCGGTCACAAGTTCACTCTCAGGGTGACTGCCAGGGTTAGTATGACTCCCCATTTTGCATTTTCGAGTCTTAGGTTTAATGTGGTTTGTGGACTTATGTATGTGAAATTATATTTTACAAGTTATATGTACTTTCGGTGATCAATTTGTGAGAATCGGGTGATCAACAAGGAATAATTGTAAAACCGTAACAATACAACAATGAAACTATATTCGAGCTCTGCATAATTACCAACACCTAAGTATGGTCATCAGCACCCAAGTGCCCCTATGCTACACTAGGTGCCTATTTCCAACATTAATCTTAGGTTCCATATTTTATAGAGATCAATTATGACACTGTTTGAATCTTGTTCATCACTTCTCCCCGCCCAAATCACTTCATGTCCATTCATAAATCAACCAATTACTTCTATTTTCTTCTATTGCTTAGGGTTTTATACTTTACATCTTATTTTTCTTTTGTCATTAATGTATGTTAACATTTATACATAATTTGTTTTCATTATTTACTCTGCGACCATATTAATTTAAATTAAATTAAATCATTTGGTGAACCTCACTCATGATCAAACACTTGGATCCTCATTTTGTCTATTCTACCCCATCTTATTTCATGGATCCTAAAAATCCACTAATCTCCTTTCATGAATTACTTCAAATGTACCCACCTTGTAAATATTTTTACAAAAATCCTAGACACTATGTAGCTCCCTCATAGTACGCCATGCACTCAAGTAAGTGCCATTTTCGATAATCTATATGATGAATCTATCGGTGTTAATCCTCCATCTAATCAACCCATCTTGGAGTCAATTCAAGCTTTAAATTGTTTATTTCAAGACAAAATTCAAGTTATGGAAACAAATATTACATCTCTTAAATCTGAAATCCAACATCTCAAGGATGCTTCTCAAGCGTATGCTAATTCTCTTTTACATCTCATTTTACTTATATGTTTGCTTCTGTGATCATATACATAAACCCCTAGTTTTACCACTCCCCACGCCTCTCAAGTCTGATTTCAATGCTAAACAACATGATATTATTCTTGAGCTCTTTAATCACCAATCAATCAACTTTCCAACTACTCATTTCTATCCTCCTTATTAGCTTATAAAATACATCGGTATCCCATTTTGTAATTATCACAGAATTAATGGACACCATGCCGATGATTGATATGCTCTAAAATGAAGAATCAAGCACATTAAGAATAAGGGTTTTATTTCATTTGCTTCACACCATCCTACTACATCTTCAATTTTAAATCCCAATAGGATCCTAAATATCGTCCTTCCATGTCTAATGAGAATCACTCCATAGTTACTAATTTTCCTCCTTGATCAATCAAGATCTTCCCGTCCAACCCATTCCAACTAAGAAACCTCCTCTCAAAGTCAGTCTATCCCCTCCTCTCAAGTCTTCTATAGCATTACCTATTCCAACTAAGCAACCTCCTCTAAAAATCAATCCATCCCCTCCTCCTCTCAAGTCTTCTATGGTGTTACCAATTCCAAATCAATAACCACTTTCTAAGCAAGACCAACAAACTCTAGATAACCTCTTTAAACTGCCTACTATGAACCCAAAATCCAATCCTAGTTCTACTCTTTCTCCTACCTGCCATTGTGATGAAAAAATGATTTCTTATGACACTTTTTAATCCCCATAACCATTTTCATCATCACATAGCTCTCCATTAGAGGCACAATTGGGGGAACCATTTTTTCACCCCATCTCATATTATTAGTTTTCTCTAGCATCTCATAATATAATTCATGCTCCATGCTTCATGTCTAATATTTATAAGAATTTTCAAACCCTCGATACACACCTGTATTGTTATTACCTTACGAGAAACTCTAATTCAATGGTTCATACTAGATTACCGAGGGTCTAAATCTGAAATTAACCTCATTGCATTCACTTATTCATGCTCTATTCTTCATGATCTATCTTTCTATCCCAAATTCTCAAACCATTTCCCAATGACACACTCTTGCTTTATGGTTCATTATTAATCGTAGGGTACCTATTAATGAATCACATATCATACACATCATTAGGGGCACCCTGCTCCTATCATCTTCACACCGTGCATTCCATACAATCACACTCATACATTACATTTGCATATTTTGGTTCCATCTATTCTTTCTTGATTTGTTTACTTACATGTTGCGGTTTGCTTACTATGTTATCTAGATACTCAGTATGTCATTACATTTATCATATACACATGCACGTTCACTTTGTATTTTGGAGTGAATGCATATATCTTACATATTTTCACACACTACAATGGTGCTTAGCTATGTATTCTTTTCCAGTCCCACTTTGAAACTCCTGGGACATCTACCTTCCTACTCTCACACATTACAAGTGTAATTATTTCATTATATACTTGTACTAGAGAGTTTTTTACTTTTCTACTTTAAATTAATTCAAAGTGAAATAACAAAGACTAACTAACCTTAGAAGAAATCGGGGTTTCCTATACCCGTGAGATGGTGACATTGATCTTAGTGGATGATTGAAGCTGCCGAGCCCAAATGAATGCACGATTCCTCCCGTTACGAAAATCACTCTATGATCGAAGACACTAAAAAGAAAATATTAGATAAATGGATAAATAAGCTTCTTGGCAAAGGCCAATTCTAAGAATTCAAAGGGACTTCCTTGGAGGATGTCAAATCACTTTTAGATAATTAAGTAGATTGAAAAAGATAGTAATAAAGATATGCAGTAGATAGTAATCGATAGATAATAGATAAGAAGCTATAGAACTCTAGATTAAAAGGTAAGTCTTGTGTGACTTTGAAAGTGGCCTAGGAAAGGGTGGATGTGATTTGAATAGAATCAAAGTAGTTGTACCAAAAATCCTCAGTCTCTTGTTGGATATAGTGGAGGAACTCGATATGATCCTCAACGTCTTCGATGTCGGTAGAAAATTGTATTGCCCACAATGTCAACTTCAAGGATGTTGTAATGTTCCTAAAAGAAGGGGTGTTGGCCTATAGGAAGGTCATAAATGCTTGTAATTGGATGAGAAATTCCATGAAATGCCATATAAGAGAAATAAATTCTTGCAAAAAACAAGTAAAATACCAAGATATTGATTAAAAGGGAAATAATATGATAAATTGATAAAAATATATGTTTTGATAGGGATCACCTGGTGATTCGGGTAATTACCGTTAAAAAATACAATTTTGCTAAAAATGATGGTAGAGGCTAAAAAATGATGTTTTTATTGTTTTTCAATGTAATTATATAGTTTAAATGATAAAAAAATAGATATGAATACCTTTGGATGCAAGGGGAGCTAAAATATGCCTCAAATCTTTAGTGAAATTGATCAAAGTTATTGTGTGGATTGTTGTTTCTGTTGAGAGTTGTCAGATGAAAAAGATATGAAAACATTGTGTAAAGTATTTCTAGAGGTTGATGATGACTCTTGATGATCTCTATAATGTGTTGATTTATTTGAAAAGTTGAAGAGTTAAGTGTAAACACGAGAAAGGGATAATGAAGATCTTGGTGAGATAGCACAAAGGTGCTATTTATAATCACTAACGATGAGTTAGAATTGTCGACGATCCACTTTTTTTGGGAAAATCACATGGATAAAACAAGTCATAAACAAAGTTTTTGGATTTTTATTGCGGGAAAATGGTTAAGGGGAAGTTAGGGACGAGTTGTAGATGTTAGGATGTGTTGATAAAATAGGCTTAGATGGTTTTGAAATGGTTAGGGTAGATTTAGAGTGGTGGGGGGGTTTTTAGGAGGGTACAATAAGATTTTACAAGCGTAGAATGATATTTACCAAGACTTATAGAATGATATTTATGGGTGTTGGGGAAAACATTGTGGGGAAATTAGACTTTCGATAAGTGGCACGTGGATTATATAATGGGATTAGGTGACTTATTTTGACTTGATTTTTTTGTAGGGGTAATGTGTGTGGTCAAGAAAATTAGCAGTGTTAATTTTTGGTGTCTACATTTGCCCCTTTTTGTCAAGTATTTTGTCGTAGGAAAAGTGATAGACAAAAATGATTTGATAAAGGTTGATTTTATTTATATGGGTGATCCCCTCAAACAAGGGTGAATGCAACATAGTGACAGGAAAACCTATTTGACAAGTTATTTTTGGATAGGTTTGACACATGTTTTGTTGGAGGTTGTCCCAGACAGGTATCGAAACAATAGGTGCTACCGTGGAATCAAGTGATAGGGGAACCAAATGGTTCATTTCCTATGGACATATCATTCATAAGGGTAGGCTGTAAGGATGAGGAAGTCAAGTGATAAGGGATCTAAAGGGCTCGTGTCCTATGGACATATGACTTTCCTACACTAAATTTCATAGATTGATCCTATAAGGGGATCGATTACTGGGGAATTTAAATAAGACATTTCATTGGAAAATGTGATAATGCTGATTTCAAAGTGTTGATTTTTTTGAAAGTGGATGATTTAGGGTAAATTATTACGAATCAATAACAATTTATAACAATCACCGATGATTAGAATGAATCATTAGCGATTCGTAAAAAGTTTTGGGTGGCTATAAAAGGTCTATTTTCATTGTGAATAGTTCATTTGTGTGATTTTTGATTATGATTTTGGAGAGTTCAATTGAGTGATAAAAATGTGTTTTTGTTAGTAATGACATAAAAAGGATCATCGAGTAGACATATGAGGCCCACACAAGTTGAGGTAGGCCCTTTATCTTGCTATTTTTGATTTTTTTAGCTAGTCTTTGATTTTCTATTTTTACACCCATACGAAGGTCTTGTTTTAGGAATCACCATAATCTCTGGAAATTAGGATGATCACCAAGAATTCGTATGAATCGTTGGTGATTCAGATGGATCTCCAACAATTCGTATGAATTTCCGGTGACTTAGGTAGGGTTAGTAATGATCCAGGGTAAATGGTTTGTGATCGATGTTTTTGATAAAGTTTTGATTGGATTTCTGATGGAAATTTAATCTAACCTATGTTTTTTTGTGTTTTATGGATGTGGGTGAAGTTGAAGTTAACCATTCAAGATAATATTCTAGTGATTTTAGCATAGGTGAGAGGGGACATGTCACTTGATGATTGGGCACATGTGGAGGAGCCGAGGATTATAGGGATGTGTGATTATAGACGCATTCATAGGCATCGGGCACTTGTTTTCGGCATTGATGAAGAGGTGGGATCCTGCCACTTGTACTTTCTAGTTACCAATGGGTGAGATCATCCACCTTGGAGGATGTCCATAATATTACCAAGTTATCGGTGCGAGAGAGGAATTTACTCGTAGTAATGAGATTGAGAGAGAGGACGTTATTAGGAGGTTGTATGGGGAGGATGCTATGGATGTGAGATTCACATCGTGTGTATTTTATTATCGGCTCTTTATTCAAATGAGAGGGAGGGTTGTGTTAGGATGACAATGATGGTGATGGAAATTTTGTTCTTTTCTTTACTTGATTTTGGTGGTGGTAGATTTCCATGTATGATAATCGTGGTTATTGCGGATATGATGAAGCATCATACAGGTTTTGCATGGTCCCATGCATTACTAGCAAAAAAAATTACATGGAGTTATGAGCGTGGAGGGTCTATAAGAGGTTTGGTATTGATGTTTCCTTTCTACTACAAAGTGTTAGGATTTCATGGATATTGTAGTGGCCCATCCTCGTGGTTTTCCATAGGGAGGAGTTGACATGGTTGGGAGATCTGCTTTGGTTTTGTGCGATAGTGAGTAGATGCAAGGCAGCCTGGGGGAGTACAAAGTGAGGATTTTTTTACCTTATAGGATTATAGGTTGGAGATGTATTATGGAGGCAATTTATTGATTTTATAGCATGGTCGAGATAAGATATGATGTTAAAATCTACTTAGCGAGGACTTATGGGTCCAAGGAGGAGAAAGGAATTTGGTTAGATTTAGTTACGTTAGCAACAATTTGGTTAATACAAGATATTCACTGGGATCCAGTCTTGTACAAAAAGATGAGGGGGACATAGTTGCCCCAAGGACGTGTGAGATCTTTCGTTTCTCATACCTAAGGAGGAGGGAATGATGGATTTAGATGAGCATGGTGACATGGTGCCAATTGATGATGTTGTAGTGACTATGGGTTATACAGCATGGTGGATTGGTGCCTATGCAAAGCTTGAGAGGGCATGTTTGGTTTGGAGAGGTAAGAGGGTGAAAGCTCTGCGGTAGAGGAGACACACGAGGTGGTTAATGTTAGTGATGAGGAGGAGGATGGAGATAGGGCAGCCCTAGAGGTTGTTATTGCATAGTTGATGGCTGAGAAGGCCATGGTTGAGACCGAGAGAGATGGTTTATGGGATAAGGAAAACTTAGTGATGGAGAGAGACAACTTGATGCTTGAGTGGGATAGTCTCGATTAGTAGTTAGCACAGGCCACAACCGATTGAGATAGGTACAAACAACACCAAGACACCATGAAAAGGACCCTCGGTATTACAGGGGTCATCGGTAGTAGGTGAAAAATTGGTGGCCGAGCCTGTGCGGTAGTTAGATGGGTGCACTGGGCATGGTTATCTATTCCCATTATCGGTCGAGTTTGAGAAGAATTGGCATATTATGAGGACTTGGTGATAAATAACATGCCCATATCTCTACGATATGGGGAGAATTGAGCTATTAGAAGTTCATAGTGGTATTGCAACGAGTGTGGGCCAACCACCTCGAGGACTAGATGGAGAATATGGTGGTGATGGAGGTGCACATAGTGGTGATGGTGATCAAGGGATCATTTTTGAAAGTTCCCTAAACATCCCTAAATAGTGTTAGTATAGAATATCATCTCGAGATCTTTCCAACGACTATGAGAATGTGACAAATGAACAATGGGAGCTCTAGATATGTCTCGATCAAAGTTCGATAATGGGAAAGTCAACTCTAGTCAACTGGTCAATATTGGACCAATCGCACTGTGACACGTGGCTTTCCACCACACTTGTCAAATTCACTTGATTTTCCTATCGAGAGATGACAAGTGGACTACATGATGACCAAGTTAATTATTTTCTATACCCCATGGTATGGGTCGAATTTCTATTTACTTGGTAAGTCCACTTACACACCGATTTCCAAATGCCACGCATTATGCCACAAACCACATATATTAATGTTCAAACATTAGTATTCAAATTTCCACTTACCCAATTAAACCACCACATGCTAAGTCCATTTGTGAAGGAGGGAAGCGGTGGTGGGGGCATGCAAAGCCATCCATGTGGAAGAAGGTGGTGAAGCGGTGGAGATGGGGGCGGTTAAGCCTAAGGTGGTCCTTTGACCACTATAAAAATGCGTGGAAAGGCTTAATAAAGCCTAAAATATTATCCCACCACCCTATTTGGGATATTTATCCCATTAAACATGCTTCTCCACCAACATGGGTATTTAGCCCATTAAAATATGCAAATCCGCCCAAATGGAGATAAGCCTATCCCATTTTTCATGTACGGGCTAGGTTAAAAATAGCCTAAGGATAATTTGTAATGCATTATTCAAGGGCCCTAATTTTGTATAAATAGGGAACCCGTTCTTTGTAATGGACACACACGGTGCAATAGAGAAGCTCATTGCTAGAGCACAGAAAGGTGGACACATTAGTCCGAGAAGCTTATTATTTTTTAAGCTTATTTGTGAGATGTGTCAACAAATATTGTTTATTGGCCTATTATTTTAGGCAATAGTAGATGAAATATTTGTGATTGGGAGTAAATTATAAACTACCCAATATGCCCATTGAGCCACACCAATTACTTATAAATCTTGGATTGTCAACCCGCTTGTTGTCGTCAAATAGGACTTTTAGAAGAGCAACAATCGGGGGACAAGAAGTCCCTCCTCTTTAATGGGAGAGGTCCCTTATTCAAAACGAACTTATTTACAAATGTACAAAATATTATTTTATGGTTGAACTTGGATATTACGAAAGTGTTTTCCACAAGGATCACGATTCTGAAAGGACCGAGGAAAGGAAATAAGAGGATGAGCAGAATAGCAACATTCAGAATTATAGATAGCAGAATAATTCTTTATGTATGCGAAGTTTCAAGGAATTTAAGACAAGATCACTTGCATTGGCTGAATAGGATTAAATTTAAAGACACAAAGTTCTCAGAAATAACCTTCTTCAAATTCATTAATCAAGGACACAAAGTTCCTTCTTGGTTATACAAGATCGTTGTATTTGCAAAACCGGACAGTATGCAACCAGAGAGACTAATAAATTAGAGACAAAATGATCTTCACAATATTAAATGAAAACACAGAGATAACAGAGATAGATAGACGATGAACGGAAAGCCCTTTTGTATTGATTTCTTTCTGATCTATTTACACTTTCAGAAAATATGCCAAGTTCTTCCTCCTCCTCAAAATGGCACAAAGAAGGCCATTATATAGCTTACAATTCGCATTACTCCTGTAACCGCTTTCTTTTAACTAGAGAATAGTTAAGGAATGGCGAGAAGAGAGAAGGAAGGGGAAGGAGACAGGTGGCCAATTCTGAGAGGGACCCACTGTCTTTGGAAACCGCTGCTTGAGTTTTCCTCCACGTCTCAGCCATGTCCTTGCCACGAGGGACACACCAGAAATTTCATCTTGAGGATGACAACGAATATCTTTGAAAACTGATGTAACCGGCGTCTTGAACTTCGTCCTTCGTAACTGCTTCTTTAGTTCTCCCAAGCTTCCTCCAGGAGCTTGATCTTCATATTGATAGTAACAGAGCTACAAACCAGGCTCGGAAAGGAGTTTCAGAGGGAGGGGACATGCGCGGGTTTTCAAATTGCAAGGGTTTGAAACAATGTAAGAATTGCAAAGGAGGTTTTGCCCGTTATATAGCCGTTGAGGAGAGAGAAGGATAATCAATGCGCATTTGAATTCATATTTTGAAAAATAGCATATTCAGGTAGAGTAGGAAAAACTAAGTATGAATGACCATTGGTTCGCTTGGGACAAGTGAGACACGAATGCGCGAAACACGCGGCTCGGACGATTCGGACGAAACGGGGAGAGGACGCAAAAATGCATTTTGGGACATTTGGGATGAAAAAGAGTGAAGTGCGCGACTTGGGAGTTTCAGCCGAAAATGGGACAACTTTCACTTTTTAACTTCGGGACATTCGGGACAAAAGTTCCGAAGTACGTGGTTCGGTGTTTCGCCGATCGTCGGGCAATGCACTTGAACTCGGGACAAATTGGGACAAAATCGGGCGAATCGGCCGAAAATGGAACAAAGTGCACTTTAAGTTTGAACTTGAGAAATTTGAGACAAAAAGTTCCGGAGTATGCGACTCGGCCGGTTCGGGCGAAATTGGAACAGAGCGCACTTTTGAAATTGGGACATTTGGGACAAGAAAGTGCGAAGTACGCGGTTCGGGCGGTTCGGCCAAAATTGGAACATCTCACACAGTAACTTCGGGACACTTGGGACAAAAACTTCCGACGGGCCCGAAAATGGGACAAATTCGGAGGTTTCGGCCGATCGGGGAACAAAATGCACTTTCGTACTTGGGACAGCTGGGACAAAAATGTCCGACAGGCCCGAAATACTTACAGAATGACCCAAAACTTAGATTTTTTAGACTTCCAAGACTTTTTTCACACCACCAGCTCGACAGAAAAGACACTTAGACTCAAAATTTTGAATTTTTTTACTTTTGACAGAGTGGGGAATTTTGAGTGGACAATTTGGCTCCTTCCTGCGGGGATGACTTGGCATAAATTCAAGGAATGAGGCAAGGCAAGAACTTAGACAAACTCGGGGAAAGCAGACCAGTGCCTTATCCATTGGGCCACGGAGTCAAAAGAACACCAATACAGAGGGCAACACACCAAAACAACAAAAGGAAAACACACCAAAAGCAGAGAAGCAAAAACACTGTACAGAATATACAAGGGACTCCCTAATCACCTAGGACTTGAACAACTTGAGATACTGCCCACTATAAGGAAGTGGGAGAGAAGAACCATCCATGTAATCAAGATAAAAGGAATTCTCACCAGCAAAGTGTCTGATCTTGAAAGGTCCGAGCCACAGGGAATCAAATTTTCCATGGCTGCCACGAGGTTCATGTCTTTTGTCCCATAACAGTACGATGTCTCCAACTTGGAAATCTCTGAACCTAGCTTTCTTGTCAAACAGGACCTTTACCTTCTGCTGGTGAACAGATATCCTATCAGCAACCACCAATCTGTCTTCATTCAGCTTGTGCAGGTACATAATTCTCTTGTCCAGGGCATCACTGAAACTAGTATCCTCGATGGCCTTCATTAGATGCAAGGCCGGCAGTTCCACTGTCACTGGAAATTGAGCTTCAACTCCATATACCACTTGAAAAGGAGACATTCCAATAGCTCTCTTTGGTGTAATCCTGTCTGCCCAAAGAGCATCATAGAGCTTCTTGTGCCAGTTTCACTGAGACTCATTGACTAACTTCCTTATGATAGTCACCAGATTTTTGTTAGTAGATTCTGCCTGCCCATTTCCTTGAGGGTAGTAATCTGAAGAGTGAGCCAAAGAAATACCATACCCATAGCAGAAGTCCATTATCTCAGCTGAAGAGAAATTCGAGGCATTATCTGTTACAATCTTGTTAGGCACACCATACCTTACCAAGATGTTCTCTTTGATGAAGCTGCATACCACTTCAGAAGTAGTGCTCTTGACCGGAATAGCTTCCACCCATTTGGTGAAGTAGTCAGTGGCAGTAAGTACATGAGTGTGACCAGCACTAGAAGCAGGATTGAGTGTACCAATGAAGTCCAAACCCCACTGTTGAAATGGCTCCTCAATCACAACTGGCTTGAGAGGCAAAGAAGCCAATTTAGGTCTTCCCACAAAGGTCTGGCAGGCCTCACATTTATCCACCCACTTGGATGCATCTCTGAACAAAGAAGGCCAGTAGTATCCTCCCCGGAGTATCTTATGAGCTGTAACCGTTGATGAATAGTGCCCTCCACATGCATGATCATGAAAAGCTGAGAGCAACTTTCTCTGCTGTTCCTTGTCTACACACTTCAAAAATCTCCCATCTAAGCCACGCTTGAACAAAGCATTTTCCCATAATACATATTGCGCTGACCTCAATTTAACAGTCCTCTTTTCCTTGGCAGTTAAATGAGAGGGACATTCCCCATAGGTGAGAAAATGGGCGATGTCAGCATACCATTCATCAACTGAACTCAGGAACAGAACAGTAGGAAGGTCAACTTTCTCCCCAAGCAACTCATGTTTGGCTCCTTCAGCAATGAGCTCACAAAGACCTTTTCCACGAACCAGCTTGGTCGATTTGATATCAATGTCATACTCTTGGACCTTAGCCACCCGGGTTCCTCTCTTGGATCCAAATTCTTCTTTGTGTAAGAATCGACTTAACAATTGTATCCGGAACCAAAGACCATGGAGTGAGAGTTGAGGATATAGAAACGAAATTGTTTAACAACTTTGACCACTGCAAAAGCATGTTTCTCCATCATGGTGTATTTCAACTCGTGATCTTTCAGAATATAGCTCATGAACGCAATCGGTAGCTCATGTTCATCAGAGTCTTCTTGAGTCAAGACAACAGCCAAGGTATTATCTGTAGCATAGCAATAGATGATGAAATCTTTGCTGAAATCAGGACAGGCTAAAACTGGAGTTTTAGCGATAGCTCTTTTGATACCTTCAAAGGATTCCTTTCCTTCAGAAGACCAACCAAATGTTTGTTTCCCTTTCATCATTTGAGAAATATTCAAAGTTAACTCTGTAAAATCAGGGATGAACCTTCTTAAAAAATTGATCTTACCGAAGAAGGAGTGCACCCCCTTTTTACTGGTTGGGAGAGGAATTTGCTGGATAGCTTGAACTCGTTCAGGGTCAATCTTAATACCATCCTTGGAAACGATGTGTCCTAATAACCTTCCCTCAGTGACACAAAAGACAGATTTTTTAGGGTTCAGAGAGATCCCATGCTCTCTCTCGGCATCTCAAAGAACTATCTCTAGGTGGTCAAAATGATCCACTCTTGTCTTGAAAACACTCGAGTCATCATCAAGGTAGATGACAATACACTTCCCTTTTAAGCTTCCAAAAGCGATCCATAGCTCTCTGATTGTATCCAGAAAATCCATCAAGCATAGATAACATTTCAGAGCTCATTATTACTTGCAATATTTGATCCATCATGGACAAAGGATAATTATCTTTCAGAGAAGCCTGATTCAGGTTCCTGAAATCAACACAGATGCGGATCTCACCATTCTTTTTTCTGACAGGCACAATATTTGCAATCCATGTTGAATGGTGAATAGGAAAGATAATTTTAGCTTTCAACAACTTCTGTATCTCCTGAAAGATGGTGTCACTACCTTGGGGTTGTATTGTCTCATTTCGCTTGAAAGGCTTAATTCCAGGCTTGAGGGAATAGAGTGCTGCATATCTTTTGGTTTGAAAGCTTTCAAATCTTCATAAGAGTAAGCGAGAACATCTTTATACCTTTTTAGAAGATCAATTGCTTTTCTCCTCTCATCTGCTGAGCAACATTTTCCAATGTTCACGAACTTGGGGTCAGTAGAACTCCCAATATCAATCTTATCATACTCAGCTGATTGCTGAGGCCCAGAAGAAGCTCTAGATTTCACATACCTGTCATGCTTATCAAATAGTTCCTCCAAACTCACCAGCCCTTTAGGAATCTTGTTTCCTTTGAGCTTAATGCACCCTTCCTGATCTGTTTCTTCTCCTTGGGTGACAGCTTGGTCAAAGGACACACTTTCACGAGGCAGGTTGTCACTTCCCTCAAAATACAGTTGTTCAAAATTACCTTTGAGTTCCAGGAAGGAAAGCAAATGCTGATCATTATTGAAAACCTGCCAGTTATTGGCATTATCAGGTACACTAGGCCGATGGACCATCTCAATGGTGAATTTATCCCGAGAAAAGTCAGGATGAGGAATCAGCAGTGACCCTGAGACAGCCAACGAATCAGCCCTGCTGTTCTTTTCCCTAGGTACTGCTTCAATAGAGAAAGCATCAAGGAACTCAATAGAATCCCAAACCTGATTCCGGTAATGCCTTAACCTTCCATTTTTTACTTGAAAAAGGTTTCTGACCTGCTTTACAATCAATTCTGCATCACCACGAGCCAGAAGATTCTTTATACCTTGTTCTTTGGCCACCTGCAATCCGAGAATGAGAGCCTCGTATTCTGCTGTGTTATTAGTGTTCTCGAACTGCAACTTAAATGAAAAAGGATGAAGGACACCTTCTGGTGACACCAGTAGAACACCAGCTCCAGAACCAGCTGAGGAACAACTTCCATCAAATTCTAAAATCCAAACCCCGTTAGGATCTCTAGGAGACACTTTGGGGGGTGGGATTTCGTCAAGGGACATAATCATGTAGTTGCCATGACCCATATCCTCATAGAGTATTTGTGCTCTAGGATCATCCATTTTCTACACAATATACTCAGACTACTTTTCAGGCAACAACTTCTTCATTTGTCCATTGACAGGCACGAGTGCATGCGACCAGTCCATCTGGATTTCCCCACCCACATCTTTACAGAAGTTCCTACTTAGCAACATCCCGTATGAAGGAGGGATATCTGCTACTAGGATGGTAGCCAACACTTTCTTTTCAGGCAAGGCAGCAAAAGCCACTTGTGCATCTTTAATCCTTCCAACCAGAGGCACTTCTTTACTCTCCATAGAGTAACAAGATCCATAAGTACGAGTGAGGGTTAAGCCTAAAGCATGAGCTACTTTAGCTGGCATGACATTGTCCGAGGCTCCTGAATCTATGACACAATTACTGAGTCTATGGCCAGCTATGAGAAGTGTTACATAAAATGGTTTAATTTTGTCACCAGGTGAGGTGACAGCAGCTACCAGACTGGGCTATGGCGCAGAGGAGGAGGAGTAGGTAGAAGGCCTTTAGAAGTGGTCTTAGAGTTGGAATTAACAAAGTGGATCATTTTGGCAAAGGCTTTGGGATGGGTTTGATAGTACTCAGCTTCTGAGATTTGTACCTTGGTCTTTTTCAGGTGATCAACAATATCAAAGGATCCGTATGGACGGGCCATCATCATTTGGAATTCTAGGCTTATCAACTTTAGGAGAAAAAGAAGAAGCAACTTTGGTAACTGGATTGATAGGACTCACCTTCTGTGTAGACGAAGTAGGGATAGGAGATCCTCTTCTTGCAATTACAGGGATAGTTGCCGACTGCTCCTTGGATTTCTTAGGTGGCTGGGTCACCTTCTCCCTCTGCTTTGTCTGCTCTCGAGTCATGACAGCAAATGATTCACTATTCATGTCTGCTACCACTTCATCATAGTCATCTCCATCATCAATGCCTTTGGTGGTAAAGAAATTAACTCGAGATCCCTCAAGTTCTTCCGCCTCATCATCAAATTCCTCCAGGAACTCCTCACAAGCTTCATTATCTTCATCATCATCTGGTTCTTCAACTTCGCAGGTTGCGTTCATAGGGACTCTAACAGGAGGTCCTTCAAGTACTAATCTTGTTTGAGAAGTAGGCAAATGATTCCTGGGCTAGAAATTTCTCCTCGGAATGTCTGCATAAGGAGCGTGCTTTGAGCCGATTGTTTCTTTATAGCAAGAAGATCATTCGCAAGCTTCAAACTAATGGGTCAGCATGTTAGGTCCAGTGTGGAAGAGGAAGAAGCAGCAGACTTAGATTTAGAAGTGTCTCTTCTCAACTTCCCTGACATGATCAAGTCATCCTCGACACTAACAGCCAGTTCTTGATCCAGAAACTAACGTTACGAGATTAGCCCTTCTTAGTGCATAACTAACTTTGGGCGATTGAGCATTTAGGAAGAAACACTTTTGAATTTGGTCGACAATTGGGGGTAGGCGTTGGAATTTTATTTACCAACTGTTGAACCGGGCCACAAATTCCCTCATGGGCTCTTGTGAATCTTTCTTTATCTCGAGAGACCAGCAAGCAAGGCATGCACATCTTCTCCGCCAGCTTGAAACGGTTTTCGAACCGAGTTCTCATTGTATTCCAAATGCGGTGATGGCACTTTGGCCGGAAGGTGATAGAACCAATCAAAGCATTTATCTTGTAACGTCTCAACGAATGCTTTTTCGAGACATCTTCATGTTCAACTCCCAAAACTGCACAGGCAACAATGAAAGCTGCGATGTGTTCATCAGGATGCACTTTGCCATCACCTTTGAATTTGGGGAAGTTCTTCCGGTTACCTCTAGGTAACTCATGTAGAGGCTGAGTAAGGGCCAGGGGCCCGACACGCTGACCCCATGGCAATTGTGCCGCCATTCTTGGAAAAATGGCTTGGAGAGGAACTTTAACACCAGCGAGAGTCAAAGCTCGTAGATTGGGACTAGCAGGTTCTGAAGGAATACCACCCGCAGGACTTCTTTCTTGAACAGGTGGTGTGCTTGTCGAACGAGTCCTTCTATTTCTTGTTGAAGGGAAAGGAAAACCCTGCTGCTCCAAAAGCTGAAACTGAGAATCTTCGATACCAAGGGCCCTTCTCCCTCGAGTGAAACGCGGAGTCGCCAGATCAAAGGATGATCAAAAATTGTAGAAGAGCAACAACAGCAAAAGGACTTTTTAAGTGGGACAAGAAGTCCCTCCTCTTTAATGGGAGAGGTTCCCTTATTCAGAAACGAACTTATTTACAAATGTACAAAAAATTATTTTATGGTTGAACTTGGATATTACGAAAGTGTTTTCCACAAGGATCATCAGTTACAAAAGGACTGAGGAAAGGAAATAAGAGGATGAGCAGAATAGCAACATTCAGAATTATAGATAGCAGAATAATTCTTTATGTATGCGAAGTTTCAAGGAATTTAAGACAAGATCACTTGCATTGGCTGAATAGGATTAAATTTAAAGACACAAAGTTCTGTAAATAACCTTCTTCAAATTCATTAATCAAGGACACAAAGTTCCTTCTTGGTTATACAAGATCGCTGTATTTGCAAAACCGACAAGATACAACCGAGAGAGACTAATAAATTAGAGACAAAATGATCTTCACAATATTAAATGAAAACACAGAGATAACAGAGATAGATAGACGATGAACGGAAAGCCCTTTTGTATTGATTTCTTTCTGATCTATTTACACTTTCAGAAAATATGCCAAGTTCTTCCTCCTCCTCAAAATGGCACAAAGAAGGCCATTATATAGCTTACAATTCGGTTACTCCTCGTAACCGTTTCTTTTAACTAGAGAATAGTTAAGGAATGGCAAGAAGAGAGAAGGAAGGAAGGAGAGGCAGTGGCCGCCCGAGAGGGACCCACTGTCTTCAGAAACCGCTGCTTGAGTTTTCCTCCACGTCTCAGCCATGTCCTTGCCACGAGGGACACACCAGAAATTTCATCTTGAGGATGACAACGAATATCTTTGAAAACTGATGTAACCGGCGTCTTGAACTTCGTCCTTCGTAACTGCTTCTTTAGTTCTCCCAAGCTTCCTCCAGGAGCTTGATCTTCATATTGATAGTAACAGAGCTGCAAACCAGGCTCGGAAAGGAGTTTCAGAGGGAGGGGACATGCGCGGGTTTTCAAATTGCAAGGGTTCGAAACAATGTAAGAATTGCAAAGGAGGTTTTGCCCGTTATATAGCCGTTGAGGAGAGAGAAGGATAATCAATGCGCATTTGAATTCATATTTTGAAAAACAACATATTCGGGTAGAGCGGGAAAAACTAAGTATGAATGACCGTTGGTTCGCTTGGGACAAGTGAGACGCGAATGCGCGAAACACGCGGCTCGGCCGATTCGGGCGAAACGGGGAGAGGACGCACAAATGCATTTTGGGACATTTGGGATGAAAAAGAGCGAAGTGCGCGACTCGGGAGTTTCGGCCGAAAATGGGACAGCTTGCACTTTTTAACTTTGGGACATTCGGGACAAAAGTTCCGAAGTACGCGGTTCGGGTGTTTCGGCCGATCGGGGAACAGAATGCACTTTGGAACTCAGGACAGTTGGGATGAAATCGGGTGAATCGGCCGAAAATGGAATAGAGTGCACTTTAAGTTTGAACTTGAGAAATTTGAGACAAAAGTTCCGAGTACGCGACTCACCTCAGTTCGGGCGAAATTGAACAGAGCGCACTTTTGAAATTGGGACATTTGAGACAAGAAAGTGCGAAGTATGCGGTTCGGCCGAAATTGGAACATCTCGCACAGTAACTTCGGGACACTTGGGACAAAAACTTCCGACGGGCCCGAAAATGGGACAAATTCGGAGGTTTCGGCCGATCGGGGAACAAAATGCACTTTCGTACTTGGGACAGGCGGGAAAAAAATGTCTGACAGGCCCGAAATACTTACAGAATGACCCAAAACTTAGATTTTTTAGACTTCCAAGACTTTTTTCACACCACCAACTCGACAGAAAAGACACTTAGACTCAAAATTTTGAAATTTTTTTACTTTTGACAGAGTGGGGAATTTTGAGTGGACAACACAACCAGAGTGCTAGTGTCACATTGATAGTGTCGGGAAGGCCAATCGAAGCCGAAGGAGATTATGCATCGGAAGGTGAATAAAAATTTGACTGATCATTGGAAGTTTTGAAGAACCGGTGTACTTGATAGGAAAGTAAAATTCCATTAGGATTTCTTGTGAAAGTACTATTGTAACTTACAAGTTTTGACTAATGGAATGGTTTGACCATGAACCCTGAGACGTAGGTAATTGCTGAACTCCATAATCAATATTTGTGCAAATGTCTTTAATGTCTTGAATTTATATTAAATTGATTACTTAAAAGGAGAAAAATGTCGGCAAATAAACTAAAGTCTACAAGGGTCCGAGATTAGGTAGTAATAATCTTATTATTTTCGGATCGAGATGGTGAGGGGATTTTTGTTATTTTTAGTGAGTTTCTTGGTGGTGTCCAGGTTTATTGGATAATTATGATATTTATTGTGTTTTGATATGTATCTCGTATCTTTACGAATCCTTGATGTATAGATTTCGATATATAGAGTGTATGGACTCTTGATGATGTACTAGGACTTTGATTATGATTATATATATGACGAAATATTTTGACTTATGACTCATGTGTTGATTGTGATGTGATTGATGGGTGACTGTATTTATGTTAATGTATGTTAAATGTTCTTTAATTTTGTGTTTACATGTTTTGAATGCTTTAGATGGTGATGTATTGATATCATTGTGACTTTGACATGATCCAAATTTATCAAAATGTGATCTAAATTTTAAATAGGAATAAAAATGGAATGATTGCTTTGATACAAGATTTGATACATTCGTGATGGGTATGAATATGGTGAAGGTACTTGTAGTTTTGGCCTTAACAACAAGTGTTAACATATGACTATTAGTAGGTAGTTACACATAGGATATCGATACAAGGATGAAGTGAGAAGGCATACCTTCCTAGGTAACAAAAAGGGAGTTAACATGTGTAGTTGTGTGGGAGAAGAGGGTTATCCTTTAAATAGTTTCATAGAGAGATACCCCGATATATATTTATTTATTTGATGCAAACTGATTGATGTGGGAAGTTTTCTTTGATGGGAAAGCTAATCAATGAGGAAAAATTTCCTAGGATGATTTTGATTTTTAAGGCTGATTGATGCAGGAATCCTTTTAACATGGGTAGCCATCCTTTGAGGGAGTGGTCTACATCATTTTTATATTTTTATCTTACATTTTATAGATATTAGTCCTTTGAGGGATCACCATGACTTCGACGGGTAGCTTTGCTTTGAGGGATAATTTTTCTTTCTTTTTTTATAATATGATTCTAATATTTTGAATAGTCGTCATTTGAGGGACCAGTCTATTATTGTTTTAAAGAGGCATCCATGAATATTTTTGAGCCGAGGAAAACCTTAATATACCGTTTCAAGGAGGGGAGAAAAAATGTACACAAACTACACATATATGCCCCATGCCATGTCTTCATTGATACACACGGGGTTGGTGGATATAATGATTGTAGGGTTCCCACTTTGGGGAAATTGTCCAATTGAAATATGTGATGAACAAAGCCATGACACTCATCTTTAAGGATTGTAAGGATAGTGATGGAAAAAACCACATGCTTTCAAATCATTATAATGATAAGATGAATGGTTGGTGATAAAAAAATATCTTAGATACAATGTCTATCTTGATGGTCAACATGTTAACAGTAGAAAGGCCTCAAGTACAAGGTATTTAGAGGTTCCTTCTCAAGTGTACCATTAAGGGAGTATAGGTGATACACTCCCAACCCATACTTGTGAGTAATAATGTATGGACCAATCCAGTTAGGGGAAAAATTTACATGTTTACTCCTTTCCAGAGTAGTGACATTTTGATTTTCTTTGAGAACAAGATCACCGATATTAAAGTCACATTATTTCACATGTTTTTTTTATGCACGTTTGGTGATCTTTTGATAGAAATGATGATGTTTGAGAGATGTTAAATGTTTTTCATCTAGAAATTCTAACTGTGTTAGATGGTTTTTTCGATAGTATTCATCGTGATGAAGTCTCTGAGAGATACAAGAATTGATGGGATTTTAAATTCAAGGGGTAAAATCACCTCAAATCCATAAACTAGTGAGAATGGCATAGCACTATTAGGAGTATGAATGTTAGTTTGATAAGCCCATAGAGAAAATGAGATTTGGAGATGCCAATTCCTGCCTTCTTTGTCAACTATTTTCATGAGGATTTTTAAAGTGTTTTATTAGAAGCTTTAGATTTTCCATTGGATTGGGGATAATATGGTGACGAAACTTAGTTTTATGTTGAATTTTTCACAAAGTTTCTTAACATTCTTGTTTTTGAAGGATTTTCCATTATCAATGACAAGTTTGTGGGGAATACCAAAATGGCATATGATGTGTTGATAGATGAAATCAATAATTTTTTTCTTTAGTTGAAGTTAAGGGAATGGCCTCAAACCATTTTGTAAAGTATTCAAGTGGAAGTGATGATAGAATGATGTTGTTGTGACGAACGAGGATTGATAGTACCAATGAGATCTAATACTCATTGTGAGAAAGGTTATAGATCCTAAGATGGTTGTAGAGATTGACTGGAAATATGAATGAGATCAGAATGTTGTTGACATTTTACGCATTTCTTGACATATGTGCAAAAATCTTGATGAATGGTAGGTGAATAATATCCAAGTCGAGGGACATGCTTAACAACATTGGTACTATTTAAATTTACACCACATAAACCGTCATGGAATTCTTTGATTGCTTTAATAGATTCATGAGATTTAAGACACCTTAATAAAATTCCATCAAAACCACATTTGTAAAGGATACCTCCTATAATTATTTAGTGGGTAGCGCATTGAAGAAATATTTTTTGGTGTTTCTAGATAGGTCGGGAGGGAGTTTAGATTCCAAAAGGAATTCAAATATTTGAGAGTACCATAAGTTAGTTTGATGGTTTTAAATGGTGTTGATGGAAGGAGTTTATATTTGTGTGAGGGTTGATATAATATTTGAATGACAATGAAAAAGTTTGGAATTTTCAGTTGATTCTTCGGTTGATAAAGGAATGAAAGATCCTAAAGAAGCCATGGTATCTATAAATTTATTAGAAGATTGTGGAACTGTCTGAATGGTGTAATGGTTGAAGGATTCGAGGAGAAACTAAATAATGGATTTATATTTCTATAAGACATCATTATTACAATCGATAATCTCCTTTTATTTGGTTAATAATAAGTTGTGAGTCTCTCGTAGATTTCTAATATTTGAACACCTAACATAACGGAAATATGAAGACCCATTATTAACGCTTCATATTCAACGATGTTATTATTACAATCCAAGTTACATTTAAAGGATATAGGAATAGGAGTCCCCGAGTGAGGTATGATAACAATACCTGCCTCTACCCTTTGATGGCATTTAGATCCATTGAAGAAGAGGGTCATTTTGATAGGAGTGAATTTGTGATCGTCGATAGTTTTGATATATTCATTGGGAAATTATTCATGAGGAAGTTAAGTGTCATGAAGAGGAGTCTAGGTGAGCTGATATGAAATGGATTGAACTTTAATAGATTTTTGTGGTATGAATTCTATATCAAACTCGGTCATAAGCATAAGCCACCGAGTTATGCGGTCACTGTGATATGGTTTAGAGTGCATGGTTTTGAGGGGATTGAAACTGGTGAAAAAGTAATTTTTGTGATTGAGTAGATAGTAAAGTAGCTTAGAATTTGCGAAGTATAAGGCACAACACAATTTTTGGCTTCAATATAATAGGTTTCATATTCATGGAGAGTGAAACTTATGTAATTAACATCCTGTTCATAGCCCCGCTCATCTTGATGAGTGATCATGGAACCCAAGGAATGATCTGTAGTGGATATGTAAAGATAGAATGGTTCCCCCTCATGAGGAGGAGTGAGCACAGGTGGTGATAAGAGGTATTGTTTGAGTTTGTCAAAGGATTTTTGACAATTAAGATCCCATTTAAAGTTAACGTCTTTGCAAAGAAGATGATGAAAAGGTTAACAACAATCGAAGTTGGGATATGAAGTGTCATATAGACTCAGAACTTAACTTGAAGGCTATGTAGTTGTTTGAGGTTTGATGGAGGATGCATTTTGATAATTAATTTGATATTGGCCGGGTCTACTTCAATGCCTTAGATAGATACGATGAACCCTAAAATTTTACCGGTGAGAACACCAAAAACACATTTACCAGGGTTAAGACAAAGAAAATATTGAATAATACGAGTGATTGTATCTAGTGTGGGAGTGATTGTATCGTTAAAATATCAAAGCAAGACTGGTGTTTGAGTGATGAAGGTGTTTGATAGTTAGATTTGGTTAAAAGTGACAGATGATATGATATTGATCATAGCGCCACCATTGATCATGACTCTCTTGATGAGGAAATCATTTATTTGGGTAGTGATGAAGAGAGGAAGATCACGATCTTCTATCCAAAGTGATGGTATTTCGGAAGAGTCAAAATATATGGTAGCAGATGTTTTGAGTGTACCTAAAAAATTTGTAAAATATTATGGGTCATCTGCGAGTACTTGATATAGATCAAGAGCTTTGATCATGACTTGTTTATGTGAAGGCAACATCTAAACAAACTCATAAAGTGACATTTTGACTTGAGCTTGGTGTAGTTGTTTAATGACAACTTTTGTATTGTGGTGGAGGATTGTGGAGAAGCAAGGATAAATAATTTTATCTTGGAATGTGGTGTCTAATTATATGTATCGGGATTGAGAGAAATAGAAACTTTATATCTATCATTATATGAGGAAGAAGTGAGTTCTAGAGGTGGAGGAATAATGATGGAGGTCTTAGGTTTACTTTGTTGTGAAGGATTAGGCTCGTGGGTATGTGTTCGAGTGGTGATGTGAATGGTTTCAATTCGGTGAGGAGGAATTTTACTCGAGATTCCTCAATGGTTATAGATGTGGGTGTTTCATGAGATCTCTTGGATTTGTGTAGCTCTATGGGAAGAATAACTTTACTTGCAATATTTTTAATGACTACGTATAAATATTTACAAAGTATTCTATAGAGCGTCCCGAGATTTGATGATAATAACAAAAGACTTTAAAATTATACCGGAAGGCTTCTAGTCTCGAGATTTGGATGGTTTAAGAGGAGGAAATGCTATTAGTGATTGTTGAAGGATTTTTCTCGGAATTGATGCATAATATCCTTTTGATGTGGATGTCAAAGACAATGATGTCTCATTTGATTTGACGAATGTGGGAGACATTACTTTTGATGTAGGTTCTTTAGTTGTTTGTTGGTGAGTAATTTTTGGTTGCGTGATAGTGATAGGTAATTTAGATGAAGGATGCGGCCCCAGGATAGAGGGATGATATTTTGATTTTTCATTGGAGAAGTTAGATGATTTCAAGATATGATTGTAACCTTTTTAGATGGAGATGCAATTGGATTTGGAGGTTACGTGCATGATATTAGGCCGTCTGCAATCATCATACAATATTTTGATGATTTAGATAATGGGTTTTTTTGAGATGCTAATGAATAATTTACAGTAAAGAGGTGGTATGTGTACATGAAGAAGGTTTGTCTTTGATGACGGGTTATGGGGATATTTATGATTTTTATCTAGTGTTAGTGGAGAGAACTACTAAAAGGAGGTGCTGGTGTAGTTTTAGTAGTAGGTAGTGTCTTATTAATGGTGTTAATGGTATGATGGGCTTGAATATTGTTAGCTTGTGGTTGACTAGTCAATGGAGAATGGTTTGGAAATGGTTATTTAAAGATGTTGAGGTTCTAATTTTGAGGTGCATTAGGATTGTCTAAATGTAAATCACCTTTATCAATCAGATCTTGGAGGACATTATGAAATTAATGACACATTTTGATGTTGTGAACTTTGACCCTATGTTACTTGCGCATGAAACGTTATCTCCGTACTCAAGAGGGTTTTGAAATGGAAGTATCGATATGACAGAGATAGGTGGAAGAGTGATCATGTTAGCAATGAGGAGTTTATAAAAACTACACTATATGATTCATGGATAGGAGTATAATTTTCTTGAGGCCGGGAGTGTTTGGTGGTCAAATTTTCTTTGGGATTGGATTTGATGGCTACCGTGTTGGGCCGATGATTTGGACTTGTCTTGACTGGAGGATGGCTTGGGTGAAAATTTAGATTTTGGTTTCTTCAATATAAGTTTGATTCTACATTCTTCAAGAGCATGAAGTTTTATTTTATGGGCCATTATAAAAGCTTTGTCAAAATTCTGAAAGGATTAGATTTGGAGCATAGATGAGATGTTCTTGGTGCATGAACAGGAAAATAATTTGATCAATTTCATTTGTGGGAGAGAGAATGACTGTTGATTAATAATACCCCTCTAATAGGAAATAAATTCTGCAATGGAATCATATTCAAATTGTTTAATTGCATACATGTATGTAATGGTGATTTTATGGGTAATATTGATTGAAAATTTTTTGAGGAAAATTTGGGTGAGATGTGTAAATGAAAAGAGTGACTATTGCGAGATGTTGTTATACCAAGATAAAGAAAGACCAACCAAGGATATAGGGAACATCCTCAACATGAGGTCTTGGGCATGATCTATAAGGTAACTAACATGAAAGAAGTCCCGAAGGTGTTGTTAAGGGTCTTACTTTTTGTAAAATATGAGGAATTTAGGAAGTTATTAATGAGGGGGATAAGTTTTGTAGTGAACATATGGATGAATAGGCTCGTTGCATATTTGGTCATATGATAGTGTGTTTTTAGGACCCATAGAGGTAGCTTCAAGGCTGGATATACTATTCATTAAAGGCTAGAGGGGGTTTGTTTGGGGTTGTTGTTGTGTCTTTGGACGAGGATGAACTGAGTTGATTATATGAGAATTGATTAGGTTTTGGTATGGTTGATATTGTTGAGGGATATTTTACGAGGAATGTTTGTAGGGATATTGTAAATGGGATGTGAGGCTAACATGTGAAGGTTGGATATATTAGTACTTGGCGTGCATGGATGTGTTTAGAAGTGATTGTTATTTTTGGGTATGTGTTGGAAAGGAATAGATGTGTGGATAAGAGGTTGTGATTGTTGTGTGATGTGTTGAAGAGGGATGGAGGAATAAATAAGTGGTTGAGGTTGTTGTGTTATGTTCGAAAGGGAATAAAGGTGTGGATAAGAGGTTGTGACTATTGTGGTATAGATTGAGAGGAAGCAAGTGGTTGTGATTGTTGAGGTATGTGTTGTGAAGAAATTTGTGAAATAAGTGGGGTTGAGGACTATTGTGAAATTGGATGGGTACTAGAAATAACACTAGTGTTGATGAGGGGTATAGATGTAGAGATGGACATGGTAATGTTTTGATAGGTAGCATGGTGTTTTGAGAGGGTAATGGTTGAGACATGCTAGTAGGAATAGTGACAAAACTTATGGGAGGTGTTTGGATGATAGAGGAAACTAGAGGTGTTTGTGTGGATGAAGAAACATTTGTGTTATTTTGAGGTGGTGTAAAACCAGTTGAAGGGTCCACAAAGTTGTCGATTGTTGATTGGTTGTGTCTTGCGGATATTACATTAAGGTCAAAATTGATAATAGGATATAAAGACACAACATTGGATGTTTTATATCAGATGCTAGTAGGATACATATAAATCTGTTGAATGACTGGTTTGTGGTTTGGATCAATGAGATGGGAAAAACTGCATGAAGGATCATGTACATAAGGTTGTGGTTCAGGTACTAACAATTGAAGATGAACACCCCTAATAGTAAGGTATGCATTAAGAGAAATGAGGTTTGATTCTAAGATTTTTGATAATATTGGATCCCCACTATCAAAGAAATGAGGACTAAAAGTATCAAGTATATCAAATGAAGCAGATTTGCTACTAGGAGAATGATGTTATTCTTTATCTTCTAGTTGGGGTGATAGAATTGCTTTTTGTTCTTATAACAAATGTGAGGTGTCCTCAAGGCATGTTTGAATATTTTAAATAGATCGTTGGAAGTCTCTTGTCATGTTTTCTAAAGTTTGGATATGGGATCATTGTCTTGTAAGCACCATGGAAATAAACAATCACATTATAATGAAAAAAAAACTAAATAGTTGATTACAAACAATAGACAGATCACACAAAAAGATTTTTATTATCTCAATTAATTTAGAAGAAAGTGAAATATGAAAAATGGATGATAGGTTCCTAGGAAATGGCCATCTATGGATGGTTTTAGGAATGTTTAAGTTTGGAGTCATCGATATACACGAAGATACATGATGCCCGAATCTATACTTGGTCTTTGATCACAGGGCCTACCCCCACTTCATGGTCCCACATCAATAAGGGATTCAAGTGCTTAGCCAATATATTTAAAATGAATTATTTATACTTAGCCAAAACACCGAGTCAACTTCCCTATTAATGATGAAATTCCAATAGTTTCACCCGGTAGGAATGTTTTAATGCAAGTTGATGTTTGATATGATTTGGTTGTGTTTGATGGATATTAAGTGAATGTAATATATTAATATCCTAATTAAATTATGTGTTCAAGCAAGATGAAAGATTCATCTTAAACCCAAAAGAAAAATTGATTTCGACAAACAAAAAAACAAGAATGCAATGCTTCAAAAGAAAAAGAAAGGGTAAAGAACACACTGAAATACACTTCCTTTTAAATTTATTTATTTTTTGATTTTTTAGCATAGCTACAGTGAAATAAAAAATCTCCCAAAATATAAATATGCAAGGTTTAGATGGAAATAAGAGACAAAAAGGAAGATGATGTTAGAGGTGATTGATTGAGTAATCAAAAGCAATCATAGAGGTCGTCATGATTAACAAGAATAGCTGGTGATTTGACTTGATCACTGGAAATTATAGAGCAAAGGGCCTAAAATGAATAAAAAATTAATTTTAATGAAATAAAAATGGATTGGGTGGCACCGCACGAACCAGAATGTACCATAGATTTTTTTATTTTCTACTTTAACTTAAGTGAAATAACAAAGACTAACTAACCTTGGAAGATGACAGGGTTTACCGATACCCACGAGGTGGATGACATTGATATTGGTAGATGATTGAAGATGCCGAGTCCAAATGAATACATGAGTCCTCCTATCTTGAAAATCACTCTGCAATTAAAGACACTAAACTGGAAAATATTAGATAAATGAATAAACAAGTTGTTCAAAAAAGGCCAATTCTAGGAATCCAAAGGGACTTTCTTGGAGGATGTCATATGTATTTTAGATAATTAATTAAATTGAAAAATATAATAATAAAGATATGCAGTAGAAAGTAATTGATAAATAATAGATAAGAATCTCTAGAAATCAAGATTGAAAGGTAAGTCTTGTGCGGCTTTGAAAGTGGCCCAAGTAAGGGTGGATGCAATTTGAACAGACTCAAAGTATTCCTACCAAAATTCCTCAATCTCTTCACTGGATATAGTGGAGAAACTCAATCTGATCCTCGATGTCTTCAATGTCAGTAATAAATTGTATTGTGCACAAAGTAAAATCATGAAGAATGTTGTACTATTCCCAAAAGAAGGGGTGTTGGACTATAGGAAGGTCATAAATGCTTGTAATTAGATGAGAACGGCTAGAACTCGCCATCTAAGAGAAATACATTATTTTAGAGAACAAGTTAAATACCAAGATATTGATAAAAATGAAAATAATATGATAAATTGATAAAAAGATATGTTTTGATAGGGATCACCACGATTGAATCGATCACTAAGAATTACTATTAAAACTACGCTTGCTAAAAATAATGGTAGAGGCTAAGAAAATGACATTTTGATTGTTTTTGATGTTTTTATAGATCATAAATGATTAAAAAAGATATATGAATTCCTTTGGATGCAAGGGGAGCTAAAATATGCCTCAAATCTTCAGTGAAATTGATCAAAGTTGTTGTGTGGAGGTTGTGTTTACTTGAGAGTTGTCAGATGAAAAAGGCTATGAAAATGTTGTGTAAATGATTGCTGGAGGTTGATGATGAATCTTGATGATATCTGGAATGTGTTTCTTTCTCTAAAAATTCAAAGAACTAAGTGTAAGCATGAGCAAAGGAATTATGAAGATCCTGGAGAGAGAGCACAAAGGTGATATTTATAATTGCTAGTGATTAGTTAGAATTGTAAGTGATTTGTTTTTTCGGAAAAGTGTTTGGAAAGTGGTTAAAACCAATTCTAAACATATTTTTTTATTTTTAATGTGGGTAAATGGTTAAGGGAAGTTAGGGACAAGGTGTAGAGGTTAGGATGTGTTGATAAAATAGGCTTAGATGGTTTTGAAATGGTTAGGGTAGATTTAGAGTGGTTGGGTGGTTTCTAGGAGGGGTAAAATAAGATTTTACAGATGTAGAATGATATTTACGGTGTAAGGTCATGGGGAAAAAATTGTGGGGAAATTATACTTAGGATAAGTGGCACACAAATTAAATAATGTGATTAGGTGATTTATTTTGACTTGATGTTTTTTCAGGGGTAATGTGCATGGTCAAGAAAATAAGTGGTGCTAATTTTAGGTGTCTACAATAATAATTCCTATTTTTACTAGTACGTTACTTTCCCTTGATACATATATGTCTTGACATAATTTTTATCTTTCTAACATGTTAATGAGTGCTTCATATGTAGCATTTTCTTTGTAGGACTATATGCCACCATGGTTGTTTGATACATTTTTCTTTCCATTGTTTGCTATTGTATGCCATTGTTTGTGGGTTATGCCCTATGTCTTGTTTGATCACTATTGTATTCTTTTGACCGATTTGGCCCTGATTGTATTGTGACATTGTGAGCAATGTCCCATGTTTTAAACATGCTTTTCACGGTCCACTTTATTTGCACAATTGCTTGGTTACATTATATTCTATTGCATGCTTGTTACTTTTTCTACTAACACATGTTACTAGCCACTTTTTTTGCATGTTACTTAGTTTCTACCATGAATATTGCCCCCTGTAGGGATACAAGTAGGGATATAATTAATATCAACATCTTGTTCTCTCCTTTGGGATGCATTCTTCTATTGATGTCACATGCAACCCAAATGAGGGGGCATACATTGGGTGAACAAATCACCAATATAATAGCTTAGTGATACAACACAACATAATAAAGTACAAAAAGGCACATGAAAAAAATCACAAAATGGTCTACAAACTAACTTGGACCTCAAACACATCACATACACCATCACCCTAACTCGAGAAAATAATGCCTGGGTGCCTGTTTCCTCCCATGGGCACTAATGTCCTAGGGGAAAATATAGTTAACTTATCGAGATCAAAAAAATTCACAGAAGTCTTGAGAGAAGTTCTACGCTTACAAGTAGATTCATCTAATCACGAGAATGCATTCTATATCCTACATTTAGTACAATCGAACAATTGAACTAATTCAAAATAATTTAGGATAAAAGGAAAAAATCAAGGACATACCATATGTGGTGGTGCTTATTAGGTAGAGTCATGGAAGGAGAGAAACACTATAATTCTCTCCCAAACACTTGATCTTTGGCATGATATCGCCTAAAATTTTTTCCATTGGTGTGAGATCACCCAAAAAATTCACACTTGGTGTGAGATCTCCCAAAAAATTCTCTTTCAACATGATACTGCCCAAAAAAATTACACTTCTCACAATTTTAGGACATTTTTCTATCCTTTACACTCTTTTACATTAGGTACACACTTTCCTTTACTACTAATTTTACACACTTTTACATACTTTTGCACACTTTCTCACATTTTTCATATATAGGAATCTGAATGCTCTTTCACTCTTATTTTGTAGGTCCATCCTATATACGCAAGAAGAATCATCCTAAAACAATAGATACAAGCACAATAGGTATAAGCAACACATACACTTCACCCCTAGGGTCACTTTCCTTTCCTAGTCTCCATGCTTCACTTTGCAGTCATTCCATGCTTCACTTGTCCACTTGGCATGTTATTTTCAACATGCTCAACATGATCATAAGGTACACATATCTTATCTAGTATGTTATCAAGTATTCACTCAACAACATAAAGTGGGGAAAATGTAGACACAAAAATCACACACTTGGGTACATTTCTAGGTCCTAAAAGCATGCTAACATTTACATGATTCCTAAGTAAGAAAACTAGTGGTTGAAAACTATCTTTGGCATCTTTTATTTATTTCTTGTTTTCTATTTGGTCTTACACACCCTAAAACCCAGTCAAAATTTTACTTATTTATATATTATGGCTCTAGACACTAGCACCTAGCCAGGAAAGAAGCTCCCAAGCACTCATTTCCCCTTTGGGTGCCCCCCGATCCTTTTCTACCTTACTCTCTCTTTTTGGGTCTCTTTTATATTTGGGAATATTTTTCACTTGTGGGTCAGCCTTCTAGTTGTCAATTACGAAATTCAAACAAGGAAATGATATAAATACATAGTTATGTGTTCAAAATTAAGTACCAAGCACTAAGAATTAATATTAGCACCTAAAATTACATTAAAAAGGAACCTAAAGCACTCCAAGGAATTCATCTAGCATCCATTAAAGGGACAAGGGACTACATACTCTATATACACATCATATAGAGGAAGTTAATTCTATTACATATGCGCATTATACTACATTGCTACATTATAGCTACAACTCACTATCAAGTGTAACTTGCACAGGGCATCCTAGTGCATCATTCTTACACACACACACACACAAAAACTACATGGAGTTTGAGATGTAGTGCAATACTCAGTCGTAAGTTCACTCTTGGGGTGACCTCTAGGGTCAGCCCAAATCCCCATTATACATTTTCCTTCTTAGGTTTTATATGGTTTATCGGATTGTGTAGGTCAACTTCTCATTTGCACATTATAGGTACCTTCGAAGATCAAAGTGCAAGCACTAGGGAATAATTGTAAAACCCTAGCGAAACAAAAAAAGATTATGAGCTCCTACACAATCACCAACACTCGGATTTGGTCATCAACGCCTAAGAACCCCAATTCTACACTAGGTATCCCTTCCCAACATTATTATAAAGTTTCAAATTTTATAGAGATCAATTATGATACTTGTTTGCATCTTGTTCATAACTTCTCCCTACCCAAATTACTTCCTATCCATTCAAAAATAATCTAAGTTCTTATATTTCCTTCTATTTCTTAGGGTTTCATACTTTACATCTTAGTTTACTTGTGTCATGACTGTGTTTAGGAATTTATATATCATTTCTTTCATTAGTTACTCTATAATTATATTTAATTCAAATTAAATTAAATCATCCAAAGATGAAAAAATTGTATAGTTTTATGTGCTTTTGTAATAACTGATTATCTTTGAAATACATGTAATATTAAATGGATATATCATAACTATGTTTATAAACATGAATGTTATTTATGGATTTTTCTGTGATGAGTAAGAGATTGTAGCACATTGGTGTATTGGGAAAAATGATCATTTTATTTTGAAATGAATTTAATTACGACATTATATGTTACTCTTATGGTTTATATGTGTTGAAACAATCATTTTCATACCGATAATTATGTCTCTCTTAATACTTGTATTGTTTAGTGGAAACCCACTATTCCTAAACTATCAAAGTGAACCATGTTATTAACACTTGTATTTATCTCTTTTAATCACGTCTTGTTCAATGTTGGTATACCCCTATAGTCTTAAGAAAATACTTATAACTATCTAATGTAATTTATTGTATTTCACTTGAAACGATCTCATTAAGATATCTAAGAGACGTAAGTTGATTTTTTAAAGTATTTTCCTACATATTAATCCATTATGTTTGACTCAATTAACCCCTCTCATATCTAATTGATCTATGAGAAGTTGAATTTCTCTAATGTAAGCTTTTATTGAGTTGTATATCCCTTGAGTTCTAAAGGTAAAGAAGTAAACTTAGTACCCCATTAAGCGATTAGTTGGCGAATGAAACCTATGTTGAGTTTTTCATTTTGAATGGTTTTCCATAGAATGTTGGGCTTAGGAGTGAAGTGTAATATGGAACCCACCTACTTCATCTCATTAGTAATCCCTTTCATGTTTCAAATAATGAGATGGTTTGTTCATTGTGGGAGCACGTATGTTGACATTGTGACCATATTTCTAGAACATGAAACTCATATGACCCATGTGTATCTCAAAATGTATCCCTTCCTTTGTAGACTATAGAAGTTTGATGACACAAGAAGAGATATGATATCAAACCCATATTACCATAAGAATATGTTTTCTTAGTATCATAGCATACAAGACCACTTATGGGAAATAAAATGGTTCAATTCTTATCTTCCTTCATAGTCCTAAAGTCTTATTGGAACGTAAGAGTTTGTGTGTTCCTCCCTAGTAGAGAATGTTCATGTGGGTATTAAAGTGTGTAGGATTCCTAGATACAAGAAATAACGTCACTTTTTGTGACATACTAGATGGAATATCCGGCATGTAATCATATGGTTGTTCTAGAAACTAAAATTTTTTAGAAGGAAAGATATTGGAAGTGCTTCGGATCACGGGGAAAATTAGGATTTACATTAACGCACATTTGAGATTCTAATTGTAAAGGAAATTTGTAAATTGCTCTTAGTTATCGAGAATGTACCCTTGTGATGTTAGTTTATAAATTATAAGTAATGTGGAAAATTAATTGTAACTTAATAAATCTTTCATGTGATGTGAAATCAGATGTGATTTGATCCTCGTGAAAAATAATAATTGAGAAAACATAGTTATAATTTGGAAATAAAATATTATGATGTGTAAATGTTAAGATACTTCAAATTAACAATCGAATTATATAATTTATTTGCAATAAGATAAATAAACTAAATTAGATGGAACCATTATAAGTTAAGTATTAAATGAACCAAAATAAATGTCGCCTCTAAAAAAATGAATATATGTTCTTTCATGTTAAGTACTCTTCAAATTATTAAGGTTAAATAATGAAATATGAATATAATAAATTTGTAACCATGAAAATGTGGTAATGTGGAAGGTGCCTATTTGTGATGTTCATATTATGGTTGGGTCGTGGTTTTGTTCTTGTTCTTTATAGAAGTTTGGAATCAAATTACATTTTGTGTCATCTTATTATTGACAAGGTATTGATGTTGTATGAGTGGGTTCGTGTTTGTAATGGTGTCTCATGTCATGTGGAGTTTTGTGTGAAAACCCATATACTATCTTGTAGTAAGTAATGAAAGTAAAGAAAAATCCTGGTATATTTGATCTTTTCTTTTGGGACCCACATATGTGGGCACTACATCTGCTCCCACATATGTACATGACTGATCTAGATGATTTTTCCACAAAAATCATCCTCTTTCTAATTCAAAAGTGTAGAATCATTGTGCAAAAATTATTGAGAAATATCTCACTATTGTGGGGTATCAATTGATGAGTTCTCATACATAGAAGTAGTTTTCACCATACTTCCTTTCTTTATAACACCATTGGGGCAGGAGTTTTGGTTATAGGTAAAATTATAAGTATAAAAATACTCGTAGTTTTGTATTAGATTATTTTGGATAGGTACAATTTCCATGGAGGTGCTAGCAACATTGGAGTTGTATGATTGAATAGGATTACCATTGGAAAAATGATTTTGGATTTGTAAAATTGGTTGGAATGAAGGCCTATTCTATTGAATAGGAGGATAGTAGGGTTTGTAACTTTTATTTTGATTTCTTTTAAGGACAACTATCTCATTCCCAAATTTTTTTAACATGATCCTCAAATCTTGTAATTCATTTGAAGTGCTTGGAGCGGTATTAGTTTGACTTACAATCCAAGAAATATGTATTTGTATTAGAGTTATTGTAGGTGTTGGGAAGGAAGTGGAAGGATGCATATTTGGAAAGATGGGTATGAGAGGCCTTGGTGATATTTTTCTTACTTGTATACGACTATTTTGAGATCCAATTTCTATCTCATAAGCATGAGGGATTTTCCTTCTACCCAATGATTATATCATCACTAAAATACCAGAATTAAAAGCCTTTAGATACTATAAAAAACATACTCAAGAGTAGGCCTTACCAGTTGTGGAATTCTATCCCAAGTCCTTTGAAATATGTAGTTGAAATCAGACATGAACTCTTGTGGTGATCTCTTGATGGTATTCAATTGTTCCACTAGTGAAAGATGATCTGATTTGTCTTCAAATTTCCTTCAAAAACTTCTTGTATTTGATCCAATATACTTGATGGAATTTAGTACTAATCCCTTGTACCACTGCAATTATTTTCCTTTAAAAGAGGCTATTAATAACCTAACTACAACATTTTCTTGAGTAACATGATAAATAGAGCATATATTGGCCACATATTTAATGTGTTATATGGGTGTAACTTAATTTTCTCCAGTGAAAAATGGAATGATCTTAAGGACAGACATAGGGATGTCATCATATCGAAACCTATAGTGGGATGCCATCATTGAAGGAAAATAAACCATATTTCTTGGGATGGCCATATTGGTATTGAGATTAGATACACAAAATTTAGAAAGTAAAATTTGATTTTGGGGAATTGAGGTAGATTTAGAATATGGTTTGGACCTCAAAAAACTATTTCTCTTTATTGAATTAAAAGGTAACTCAATGAAGTCATTTGAAATACCTTTTGAATATGATATAATTGTAACTTTTTAGATTTAAATTTCACTTATATGGTACTAAGATGTGATTTTCACTTATGGAGCCACCAGATCTTTGGATGGACATGTCTCAAACACTGAGTCTTACCAAGAAAAACATCAAATATTAAGCAAATTCTTTCATGTTTTTCCCACCAGGTGTGTCGAGAAAATATTGTCATATAGGAATGCACCCTTTGGGGAGTGGTGTGATATCTCCCCTTCCAATTGAAAAAAATGGAAACACTCCTAGGTTGTGGGTGACCTATATGTTGGAGTGAATCTCCAGAGAGGGTTGGTTCCTCTAGTGTAACACTTAAGACTAATTCTACTCCTAAGACTACTCTACTTTATTGAATCAACAAGGAAAATGGAGGAGTTAAGGAAAAAATGAAAAGATAGCGATACATCAAAAATTTTGGGGATATCGAAACTTGTTTGAACAACATAGATAGATCACATGAACCACACACAATATACATAAATTACAAATGGGTATGTCAATGCAAAAGTGTTTCAGAGAAGGGCTTGAAGTTGTTACAACATAAAGAAGGGAAAAAAATGGATCTAGAATAGGAAAATTTGGTAATCTCCACAACAATATCATGCATACATTTGTTAAACACAATGCATGACCTACAAATTAACATATAACCGCATAAAAGAACGTAAATTAAACTGTAAATAAGGGATAAAATAATATCACAAGATAAAATAATCTTAAAGACACAATATTGCATAATAAACATGATGTAAGAAGGTTAAAAACTCCTTATTTATCCAAGAGGTGAAACCAAGACACCGGATCACTAATGATCTGTGCTCTTCCAACGAAAAATTTAAACTACTTCGAATGATGAATATAAAGTACAAAGATAACTTTTACAATGAATTCCATGGAGTTTTATAGATAATTGAGAAAGAAGGGGAAAATCGCAAACATGTGTGGTATGCATGAAGAATGGTCACTAAAGCAAAAAATAAATGCTCAAAATAACAAAACATGTTTAAAAATAAAAACATGTGCTCTTGCATGCTCTTTTTATTAAAAATGGAGTTTCCTTGAATGTTTTTTTTCCTCTTTTAACTTTTTCTTGTTCCAAAATTAGATCTTTGACTGAAAACATGAAGCTAAAAATAGATTTATAGTTGTCCGTACCACACAAAATTTCTGTGTTATGTGGCACTTTTGCATTTTTTCATCATTTTCTGCGGCTTTACTTGACCATTTATGGACCTCTTAGACATCTACAATTTTTATTGTATCGTTCCTTATTCCACGGATTGGTCTATGTTTTCTGTGACTTTTCTACACTTTGACATACTGGCGGAATATTGCTATTTTGATTTTCTTTGTTTTGCTGAAAATTAGCCTTCTACATACCTGCAAAACACTTAAAACAAGTTTCCTTTGTTACGTGTAGACAAATTTTATAGTACAATTACTTCTTCCTTTTTTCTTTGTGGCCTTGTGTGGCTCCTTTTTCATGTTTGGAAGATTCTCTTCTTTTTCTCATGCTTTGTTTCATTGATTTTCCAATTTTTCAAAAAAACTTCATTCTTCAAGTCCATGGAATACTAGTTTTTGGATTTTGGTCTATAGGTCTTCCATCCAAAACCACCTAAGTCTAGTACATGAATAATTTGTGTAAATAAACATGATTTATTATTTGGATAACACTTCAAAGAGATTTTTTGTGAAGGGATGAGCCTCTTATTTATAGCTAAAGGAGAGGCCATGAATTGTGGATCAATCTTTGAATAATTTGTAGGTTAATGAATACATTTTCCTAATTTAGCAAGTTGATTTGGTCTGTGTAGTTTG